>JAHHFQ010000244.1:0-155938 GCA_018831715.1 Matsumurasca onukii | reverse complement strand
GGCGACCCGCCATCCCGACTATAACTATATCGGCATCGAGGTGCACCGGCCTGGCGTAGGCACGCTATTAAAAGCGGTAAACGAACAACAATTACATAATATCCGCGTCTATGCTGAAGATGGCGTCGAAATCTTGAAACAGTGTATTCCAAATGAGTCTTTAGTCTACAACTGTATTTTCCCGATCCCTGGCATAAAACGCCATCACAAACGCCGCATCGTCCAGCCTGAGTTTGCCGAACTAATCCGGCAAGCCGCAAATCGGCGGGTTTTGCACATGGCGACTGACTGGCAAAACTACGCCGAACATATGATGCTTGTTATGGAAAGCCCCCGGCTATCGCAACATTGCAGGCGCGCAACAATAAAGCGAAGGCGGTGAACGGCCGGTCACCAAATTTGAGCAACGCGGCCAGCGCCTAGGGCGTGGGATTTAATGTTTGATGAATCACATGAATGCACGAAAGCTTAGTGCGGAAATATTAACAGCCGTATTGCAAAAGCGTGAGTTTTAAGTCATGCTTTAGCGAAAGCTTTGACAAGCGCCGATCAGCCAGCAAGACAGGTGCAGGCCCTGTTACGGCGTATTGCGGCATTATTACCGCCTCAGCGAACTCGCAAAGTCGTTTCGGCAAAACCGCTCAAAGCCAAAGATCAGGACGTGTATGTATTGATTTTATTAGGGCTGTACCAACCTCACCAACATGCGCATCCCACCGCACGCGGCGCGTCGGCAGTCAACGCCATTTTATAACATTACGCCATCCCAAGCCTTTGCCGGAAGCAAGCGATGCATTACGAACATCCTGAGTGGTTACTCGGCAAACTTAAAAATATTATCCTGACGTCTGGTACCGCTGATAACCTTGCCGCGCCACCTGCATTTACGAGTTAACTTACAGAATGTCGTACGCGACGCCTATCTACGCTTGTTTGAAAACGCTGGTTTGTCAGGCGAAGCCTCGTTTAAGTCCAGCCGGCATCACGCTTAATCAAGCGACTGATGTCAGCTGTTTACCACATTTTACCGAAGGCTGGGTCTCGGTACAGGATTTAGCGGCGCAAATGGCGGCGACCTTGTTAGATTTAGCGCCGCAGCAACGTATTTTAGACGCTTGTGGCGCCAGGCGGCAAAACCGCGCATATGCTCGAACAACAGGCAGATGTCGATTTAATCGCGATTGATGTCGATGCAAAACGTTCTGCCGTGTGGCTCAAAATCTAGAGCGCCTGCAACTCAGAGCAGAATTAAAGTGGCGGATGCCGTCAACCTTAACGCCTGGTGGGATGGTGGTTATTCGACCGTATCCCACTGACGCCCTGCCTGCCACCGGTGTCATCTGCCGCCACCCGGATATCCGTTTGCTGCGCACTGAAGAAGTGAAAGCTGCCAGCCAACAACAGCGCCTTTACTGAATGCGTTATGGCCCAGCCTAAAACCGGTGGCATTTTCCATGCTACCCTGCTCGGTTCTACCCGAAGAAAACGATCAGCAAATACAAGCGTTTTGAACGTGTATGCCGATGCTAAAGCGCTAGCAATTTATTTTAACACGGGTCTTAAACCCAGCACGGCTGGGTCAGTTTTACCCACCCCAACGGACGGTTTTATTACGCGAAACTACAGAAATGTTTTGAGAGGTAATGCTCGTCTCTAGTTTCGAGCGGAACATTTACCCTCTTGAATGAACGCTTGATTAAGTAGCTGCGCCAGACGATAGCCACAAAGTGAGTTGCTGTCTGACAAGGCTTTGTGCCCAACTTTGATGGGTGCCTGATAAGTAACATTGTATACCTGCGGCAAATATTGATAAGCCTCGAGCGACCAGGCATTTGGGTCTGTTTCAGCAAGCTGATTTCGCAGGAATGAGTGCAACGCTGCATCTTGCTGATAGGCTGCTTTGTTGTTTGGCGAACTGGTTCACAAACCGCCCCAACCGTGCCGCGCTGACTGACAGACAAACCGGCACCCTCGTCCCAGTAGCTATAAAATTAAGTTATGTCACGCGGATAGGTATGCCCGTTATGGCTGTAACAAGGTATGGCGACATTAATCATATAAGCATTGCTGCGATCTCCTGCCGGCCACGGTGGCGCGAGTCATAGCCATTTCTTAAGGCTGCGAGATATCGCCCAGCAAAACGCGATCCAGAATCGATAACGCGATGGCTGTTGCTGCTGGCTACTGGAATACTGACGTCGACGGATATGAACCAGGATAAGACGGCGGCAATGCCGCCACAAATTATTAACGGCGTCACGAGTACAGCTGGATAGATTCTTCGGCAATTTGCGCGACAATGCGATGTCCTGGCGTCCCAAGCGTACGCATGGCAAAGCGGACTCAACGTTAAAATAATGATGGCTAAAATTTTCTCATACCGCATCGATCTTTATCTGTCGGCCAATGCGGGCTAATGAATCACTGAGCCTAACACTCTTTTGATACATTACCGCCCAGCTTTTGCCGTATTTTTTTAAGGCTTCTTCTAACTGTACTACCCAATCAGCGCGCTCCACATGCATGCTGCCTTCCTGCAACAATAGTCACTTCCTGAATGCCGACTTGAGCGGCCGGTTTCATCACAGTATTGTTAATGATATCTTTAGCCAATGACAGATCTTGCCTCTGGTAGTCCATGTCCACATATTCATAATTGATCTTTTCACTTGATTTGTTTAAATTTTACCAAAAATAGCGTCGGTTTTCAAGTTGATTTTCCACACCACGCACTAGATATTAAGGGCTTACAGCCCAAATAAACTAAATAGGCTCACAAACTGAATTGCACTAAAGGCAACATCAATTTTGTTAAGATTCCTGATGCTAATAAGACTAATAAAATTAAAACCCCACCGCTCAAAAGCGTTATAACGCAGGCCGCCCGCGCCGGCAGAAAACTGGTCACTATCCGGCTGCCGTCTAGAGGCGGAATCGGAATCAAATTTAACACCAAAACATCAGATTCTAATGCCAATCACGCCCATATAATACAATATGGTGCCAAACCAGGGAAAACCGGTTTGAATTTGCATGCCGATATGCGAGCGTGGCCCAAATCAGCGCCATTAAAAAGATTAGACAGCGGCCCTGCTAATGCCACCCACGCCAAGTCTTGACGCGATTTTAAGATTACGCCAATCTACCGGCACCGGTTTTGCCCAGCCAAAAATAATCCAACCCGTCAGATACAACAAGATAGGAATAATAACGGTTCCCACATATCCACATGTCGCAAAGGGTTTAAGCTAAGCGGCCCAGGATGCTCGCGGTCGGATCTCCTCGATAGCTACCCAACCGTGGGCCACTTCGTGCAAAGTAATGGCAAATAGCATTGATTGCCCATAAGAAAAACTGCTGTAAACTATCGAATTGCACTTTAAATACTTTACTGTTACCGTATCAAGGTTAAACTATAGCAAGAAACTGTTTGCTTAGTGAGACCGCTTTAAATACATGGGACCGACAGGATAAAGTTTCAATGAATAACCTTTACTAACCTCGCACATTTTACCACCGTTTAGCCAAATCAAGGTGGAACACGTTGAGCCGGCACTGGATAAAATCTAGCAGAGAATCGTGCTGAGCTTGAAGTTGTTAGATACAAACAGCCTTTAGCTGGGGAACCCTCGTGACCCCCTTGAGAATGCCGAAGATCGTTTAGGCCAGGCTTGGTCGCCGGTCGGTCATCTTAATGCAGTGATGAATAGTAATCTGCTGCGAGAAGTCTATGAACGCTGTGTTGGTGTTTCGGACTACAGCACCGAAATCGGCCAGAACGCCGCTCTTTATCGCTTATCTACGCTTAACGCAACGCGAGGGATTACGAAGACTTACAACCGGCTCAGCACAAAGTGATTGAAGATTGAGCTACGCGATTTCCGTTTATCGGGCGTTTACCAGAAGCGCAAAACAGCGCTTTAAAGACATCCAGCAGCGCTTGTCGCAGCTCACCCAGTTTGAAAATAATGTACCAGATGCGACGCTCAATTGGCACTATCACACCGATGATGCCGCAATGCTTGCCGGTTACCCGAGCATGCCCGTCTCGCCGCGCAGCAGGCGGCTGGAGAACGCAAAAGGTTATCGGTTGGGGCTTGATTTCCGACCTATTATGTTATGACTTATGCCGATGACCGCGCTTTACGGGAAAATTTTATCAAGCGTATTGTACTCGCGCCTCTGATCAAGGTCCCGATGTGGGTAAATGGGATAACTCGGCGGTCAGTGAGATTCTACAGCTCTCGCCAGGAAATGGCGTTTTTATTGGGATTCAAAACTTTGCCGAATACTCTCTGTCCAGTAAAATGGCTAATCTGATCGAACAAGTCTTGCAATTTTACGTGACCCTGCGCAACACTCTCAAGATATGGCTCGTCAGGAGTTGGCTACCATTCAAGCGTTTGCGAAGCAGCATTACGGCATTGATACCATTCAACCTTGGGATTTAGGTTATTACAGCGAAAATATCGCCAGCAGGAATTTGACATCTCGCAAGAGGTGCTGCGGCCTTATTTTCCAGCGCCGCAAGTGTTAACAGGTTTATTCAGCTTAATGAAGCAGGTATTTGGTTTTGATATACAAGAACGCAAAGGCGTGGAAACCTGGCACCCCGATGTGCAGTTTTTGATATCTTCGACCAACAGCAACAATTACGCGGCTCGTTTTATATCGATCTTTACGCGCGCGCGTATAAACGGGCGGTGCCTGGATGGACGACTGCCGTACTCGGCGCCGCTTGCCGGGCGGCTCGATTCAACAGCTGTCGCCTATCTTACTTGTAATTTACACCGCTCTACCCGGCAAAACCGCCTTACTCACCCATGAAGAAGTCGAAACGTTATTCCATGACTTGGTCACACCTTGCATCATTTAGTGAGCCAGGTCGATTTTATGGCGGTTTCCGGTATTCATGGCGTAGCCTGGGACGCGGTAGAACTACCCAGTCAATTCATGGAAAACTTCTGCTGGCAGAAAGACACTATCGCCTTGATGGCGAATGACGCTCGTTAACACCGGTGCCGCTCATCACCTACCCGCTGGCATTGCTATTCGCTCAAGAAAAATTTTCGCCTTAAGGCCATTATGGCAAATTCTCATTGCCGGCCTAGTATTATAGTTATTGGTATTACGCGAGGCGCGCAATTCAAGTATACTATCCCTGGGATTGATCGTGCTCTTGACGCCTGCTCAGCTCTGCGCCAGTATTTGTCATCGGTGTTTCGCCCTCACTAAGGTGTATCACTGGGATAAAGACCGCTCAGCTATTCGCCCTGCTCCCGCTGATGCTGTTTGACACACTTTCAACCACCATCGGCCGAAGCTTAATTTCTACCGAGCTGGATGGTGCTTTGTGTGTACCTATCCAGCATCGGCTATATCTTGTTTTGCCTTGATTAAACGCGCCGGCGTGCATTACACCGGTCGGCGGTATCGTCTCACCACCGGTTTATTCTGGGGTTGCGTATTGTTCCATGAAATGCGTTAACCTTACGTAGCGCGATAGCCATTTTGTGCACATCATAAACGCATAGATTAGTGCTCTAAGTCATTAATTATGGCGACTTATTTTACAAAAGTATATCGACACTCCAATGTCACCCCAGACTCGATCCGGGGTCCATTGGCGACTCGTAAAGTATTGAATTGACGTGTTATGTGGGATTCCGGCTCGGAGGCCGCGAGAGAAGTGAAATTAGCCACCAATGATAGCGGCATTAAAGTTCGTATCACATTAGTATGGCACTTATTTTACAAAAGTATATCGACACCAATGTGTCACCCCGGACTCGATCCGGGGTCCATGAGGCAAATGCGTTAGGTAATTGAATTTCGCGCCGTTTCATGGATTCCGGCGCAGAGGCCGGAATGACAAGAGAGGCGCACCGCAATTATTGACTTGGAGCAGTTAGGCCTTTGACGGCTGCTCTATCCTCTGTCTTCAGCCTTCTGTCCTCTGTTATGCACATCAACCAGGCCGATTCTGCGGTCATAGCCCTGCCAGCCGTAATACGCGATAAACAGGTAGCAAACCACCGGCACTAAATAAGACATCTGGATGCCGGCGCGATCAGCGACAAAACCTTGAATAACCGGAACAATTGCACCGCCTACAATGGCAACGCAAAGCATCCCTGAGGCCATCGGCGCGTATTTGCCAAGGCCGCGGATGGCGATGCTGAAAATAGTGGGAAACATAATGGAATTAAATAAGCCGATCGCTAATACCGCCCACACGATATGATTCCTGCGATAACACCGTAACCAACAGCAGTATCACCGCGGCCAGCGCGTTGCACACTAAGAGTTTCGGCGGATTGACTTTACCTAAAATGTAAGAGCCTAAGAAACGGCCGATCATGGCGCCACCCCAATAAGAGACATATTTAGCGGCTTGATTGGGTGAGAAGCTTGCAATCGTACTCGCTCCTAATTGACGAGTAAGCTGCTGATGCTGACTTCAGCGCCCATTACACGAAAATACCCACACAACCCAAAATTAGAGTGAATAGCGCCAAACACTACCCCGATCTTCTAACACAGCCGTATTGTGCTCTGCGGCTTGCTGCTGATTTTGGGCAAAAGAATAAAGGCAATTAAAGCCCCAATCACCACCATCACAACGGCTCAAGAGATAGGATGCTTGAATGCTGGCAGCTGCTGCGCTTGATAAGCGGCAAAGGCAGGGCATTTAATTGATTGATTTGATCTTGCGTCTTAACCGCCGCGGTTAAAATAAACATCGCGCACCGAACCAGGGGCAAATGGTCGTACCTAAAGAATTAAACGCTTGCAGCAAGGTTAAACGCCGCGAAGCCAATTTGGCTTGCCCAGTAAAGTCGCATAAGGATTGGCGGCCACTTGCAACAGAACAATACCGCTGGCAAGCACAAATAAACCAAATAAAAAATAGACGCACTTCAGGCGGGGATAAAAACCAGGCAACCCATGCCGGCAATGATGAACTCCCAGACAATGCCTTTTATAGCCGATCTTACCACTAATTTTGCCATGGAATCGACATCAAGGCATAGGTAAAGAAAAGCAAAACTGTACATACATGGCAATGGGTATAATCTAACGTAAAAATACTTTTCAAAGCCGGCACTAAATATCATTTAAGCACGTGAGAAACCCCAATATGCGAAAGTTAACGCGCTTAAAGCTGAAAAATAAGATCGTTGTTGTACGTCCTGTCTTGTATAATTGTTATATCGCGTCTGGACCGGTTTCCTGCGTGCGAATTCGAATCTTCGATAGTCGCAATAAAGATTTTACTATCGCCCATGGCTGGTATGCCGCCTTCATAATGGCATTGATGATTTCATCGGTTTGACGCTCAGCCACCACCACTTCGATTTTGACTTTGGCAAAATCCACATTTATTCGGCACCGCGATATAATTCGGTATGGCCCTTTGGCGTCCAAAACCACGCACTAATCGTCATACCGGGGCGCTAACTGCTACCAAAGGCGTACATCATCCAGTTTGAATGGCTTCAATAATAGCGGTAATCAGTTTCGTTGCTCTCGCTTATTTCCATCGTCGGTTTACCGGAAACGCCGCCAGCAGCGCAAAAGAACGGGTACGTGCAGTGCCATCAATAATAGTCAGTTCGCATTTCCAACGCCTAACATTATCAACCCTGCACCTGCCGACTTACCGAAAGAAGGCCGCTTTGACATCTCGCCGATCGCACCGGTGGTTCAAAGGCGTCAGGCAAATTCCCCGCGACCGAGAGAAAGCACAGTTCGCCACTGGTGAACTCGCGCCAAGCGGCAAGTTACGCAACATCCATGGTTCCTTTGCCTTATACCCGCCGCGCTAACCGGCGCTTAATTTTACCCAAGCGCTAATGCCGAAGAAGCCGGGTTCAAGATCTTGAGCCAGTCATCTGCTGGAAGTTTGCGCTCACCTGACCGATAAACAACGCCTGACGCGTCATACCTCACAGCGCATCGTTAAAGAATCTTCTCATACCCTCGACTTAGCCGATGTACAAGGACAGGCGCAGGCCAAGCGCGCTTTAGAAATTGCCGCGACCGGTGGGCATAATGTGTTGTTCATCGGGCCGCCAGGTACCGGAAAACCATACAGTCGCTACCCAGTATCTTACCGCCCTTATCCGGACCCTGCAATTGTGAACTTGCCAGTATTCACCAACCGCGGTGTAAAACATTGCCGAGCAATTTTCGAACGCCTTTCGTCAGCCGCACCACACCAGCTCGGCTATTGCCTTGGTCGGCGGGGGCAGTACCCCGCGTCCCGGAGAAATTAGCGCATCACGGCGTTTGTTTTTAGATGAGCTACCCGAGTTTGATCGCAAAGCGCTGGAAACCCGCGCGAACCCTTGAAAACGGTTGTCAGGATCACGCGCGCGAAGCAAACTGCTGAATTTCTCTCGCTTTCAATTGATCGCCGCGATGAATCCCTGTCCCGGAAGTTTTGGCGCACGATCAAGGTCATGCGCTTGTTCTGCAACGCAGATACAGCGTTATCGCCATAAACTTTCAGGGCCTTTACTGGACCGGATTGATCTGTTAGAAGTGGCAGAACTTCCCAAAGGAAGCCTCTGCCGACCTTTAGTGAACGAGCCAGAGCGTAACGATCAAAACGCGCGGGCAGGCCGCGACAAACAGCTCGCTCGTCAGGAACCATCAACGCAAAAACTCGATACTAAAGGCTTTGCAACAATTTTGCCTTCTGCTAAAGTCGAACAAAATTTATTAGAAACCGCCAGTGAAAACTTAAGCCTCGGCACGCTCGTATCATCGGTTATTAAATGGCCCGCACCATTGCCGACCTTGATAATAGTGATAGGATTCTTGCCCATCACCCGACAGAAGCGTTGCTATAGAAAATTGGAGATTGGAAACCAAAGACTAATTGCACGGTTGCGCGCCAGTCATGCCTCTTTTTGTCATTCCGCCCGGATAACCAGTACGTATCGGTTGGCCCATTGATGGATCGTCACCGCATTCGGAAGCACGTTCACGTTTTATTTAATGGTCAAACATCTATGATGCCCTGGCTGTCGGCATTAACCACGACATTGCCACCAATGATTGCTGTCGACCAGACCATTCAATGTGCTCGGCGGTCAAAGACAGCTCATTTCAATTGATCACGCAAATCGCCACGCCCGGCCGCTGATCGGCGTGGTAGAAGAACATTGTCAACATATGGATATGGAAGCAAAGCGTATGCGCCGCGGCATTGCGTTATCCCGCAAAATCTACAGACGTTTCCCTGGGTGAAGCAGCGCATCGGCGGCGGTAAATTACACTTGCGCCTGGCATTTTGACTTGTCTTCGGCAAGTTACTTGAATTAACGCCGGAAACAAATGAATTCTCGGCTATACTTGAATCAAAACAATAAGCGAGTTCTTACAATTTTATCAACGTCCCATTCGGCTATTATATTTACTCATCCCGTTATTTTTACCAATCAACGAATACTATTTTAAACCGTTTTCGTTAAGTTCATTCTGAATTGATAACCGCCGCGTTATTCAGTTTGATGCTCAGCCCTCGTTGGATTGAGTTTAATATTGAGCCCTTCTTTACGGCGCGATTTTACAGAGTTTTTAAGTCTACCTAAATTGACTTACTCTACTAGCGTTATTTCTTATTATAGGCGTTATTTCAGCCAGCAGCGCGCTTTGCCAGTATGTATTTTACAAGTTAGTTTATATTTCTATCGTTTTGCAGCATGCTTGTTGTTGCCGGTCTTTATCGTTATGTCTGATAAAATTCCAGCACGATATTAATGATTAGCATCGTTGTGAGTATGAGTTGTTATTGCGTTATGCGCTTATGGCCTACGGTTTTGAACAATTCAAACATGCGGCTTATCCGGGACTTGACTATGATATGTCGGTGATGGTCTGGCCTGACCTCTGTCAACAAACGTTTTAATGCAATTTATGTTGGCCTTGCTCTTATGGTGATTCCGATCGTATTGCATCGTAAGGCTATTGGATTTTACGGGTGTTTTTGCTTGTCAGTTACGCCTGGTGTTTAGATTTTGCTAATCAATCCCGCATTGTGCCGATTCAGATTATCATGGTAACCCTAGTCAGTTTAGCGTTATTTCGTCGCTGTGTTTTCCTGGTTAAAAGCCGGCAACTGTACACCTTAATAACAGGTTTTGCGCTCTATCTTATATTGTTTCATTAGTCTCTGATACGCGAAATTTATTTAATTATACAGATCCCATAATGTTTGTTTCTTGTGGAAAATATCGTTAAGCATGGCACTTCACCATCCTATTTCGGTATTGGGCCAATGTGCATTTTCCTTATTACGCGTACCAATTTGAACACGATGCAGCCCACCCGCACAACACGCCGCTATTAATTGCCGCGGAATGGGGTCTGATCGTTGGCATCGGCCCGACCGGTCTCGTGTTGTGGGGTATATGGCGTTGGCTAAAACCATTCAAAAGTTTCCTCAACACCAGCACCGCAACCCACGCTATCGCGTTAACCGCTTTGGCGGGTAGATGGAATGGTCGATGGTGTTTATCGCCATGCCTAAGCCAAGTGATGCTCGTAATGTGGTTGGATGCTGGGGATGTAACGCGCCCGACAACCCAACCTATCCAAGCTAAAACGCTGCGAGTGGTATACTTTTAATTACCGACCGTAATGAGCGTGATTTGTTATGGCACGGCGTTTGGCCGGATATTTTATCATTAAATCAGAATCAGGCATTTTTCACCTCACCTGCCATCAGAAATGCTTATTAAATCCCACTTCTGGACTCAAGGCTGATTCAGTTTTACGGACAAACTGCGAGCTGATCAGGAGCTCCCGCTGAAAGCAGCGGGAGCATCTGCACGCGATAAAGCTCTATTATCATTTTATCGCGCCAGGGCCTCACCGTCAATGACTCTACCTTCAGATTCATCGCTGCTTGTCGCGGTGGAGCCTGCCGCTGCACAAAACCATGACGCAGTAAATAACCTGCTATCTTATTGTGACAGCGCGGCACCAGCAATAGCAGTCCAACGACGCTGCTCAAAAATCCGGGAATAAGCAAAAATCCCGCCATCATGGTCGCCATATTGCCCATCAAATCAAGGCCCGCATAAACCGGTCATAAATTACGTTAATCTCCTGCATACGAGAGCGCACCAGCATGCCGCCGACCACCATTGAGCTCAGCAATAACAAAATCGCGTTTAATAATCCTAACCCATGAGCAACAAAAAAATACCACAAACTCAACCATCATCCAGATAAAATAAATAACTTCACACAAAGCTCCTTCATTTGTATCGTATTATAACGTAAAAACTTAACAAGTGCTTATACCCAACGTATTTTAGTCATTGTGCTTGAACATAAATGGCTGCACCATTTATTCTATCATTACACTTTCAGGTATAATTTCAGTACAAATGAATTACCTGAGAAGCAATGTTCGACAATCGAACTTATCTCACGCGTCAATTTGTTTTACCATGAGTTTTCATATTTTATTTCCCGCTTTCAGCATCGGTCTGGCCACTTTTGGCTATGGAAGGGATCAATTTAAAACGAACAACCCCTTTATCTTCAATTTGTAAATTTGACCAAAGTATTCGCGTTAACCTCGGTATGGCGTAGTTTCCGGAATCGCGATGGCGTTTCAGTTAGGAACCACTAAGGCAGGCTATACCAGCCAAATCGGTGATGTGTTAGGCTCATTATTTACCTACGAATACGGCGTTTTCATCGAGGCCGGTTTTAGGTGTGATGTTGTTTGGCTGGAACAAAGTTAGCCCAAAATTACATTATACGGCGACTTATTAGTTTTATCGGCGTTACGCTATCGGCGTTTTGATTTTAGCGGCCAACTCGTGGATGCAGACCCCGGCAGGTTATCATATCGTCAACGGCAAATTTGAAGTCAGTAATTGGCTGGACGTGATATTTAATCCTTCTCTGTCTGATCGATATCCGCATATGCTCCTTGCCGCCTATCTTACTACCGCGCTTGCCATTGCCGGGGTCAGCGCCTTCTATTTACTGAAACAGGTGCATATCGCATTTGCTAAAAATGCTTTTCGTTCGCATTATGGGTGTTAATTATTTTAATACCGGTGCAAATATATATCGGGGATGACTCTGGCCGCGAAGTACTGCAATACCAACCCTTAAAACCGCTGCCATGGAAGGCTTATGGAATACTGAGGACGGCGCGCCGTTTTTGATTTTAGCCTGGCCCGATCAAACCGCGCAAAACCTATTTGCTCCTCGGCGCCGCACGCCGCGGCCTTGATTAATACCCATAAGTGGAACGGTCAATTGTTTGGCCTTAAAACCGTCTCTCCTGAAAATCAGCCTATGTGCCTTTAGTGTTCTTTAGCTTCCGGTGATGCTACTTGCCGGCGGCCTGATGCTATTGATCGGTTTAATAAGCTTATGGCTGAGATTTAAAAAGCGGCTGTACGATACCCGCTGGTTTTAAACTTTGTGTTCATCTGTCGCCGACCGGCTTTTTGCCATTATCGCCGGTTGGTTCACTACCGAAACCGGCCGCCAGCCCTGGGTCGTTTATAATTTGATTCGCACTTCAGACGCAGTCTCTAAAGTGCCTGTGAGCAATGTCATCGCCTCACTGATACTACTTTTGTTATTTACGGGATTATTTTTGGCGTGTTTTACTTCCGCTATTTGGGCCGCATTTTAGCCCACGGCCCCGAGCACGCCATGAAGTTAATCGCGACGACCCGGCCTTCCATTATCTTGCTGCGCAATTACCGGAGGAGCCAAAATGAATGAATTGGCGTTCATCTGGATTTTAATTATCGGGTTCGGCATTTTATGTATGTGCTGTTGACGGTTTTACCCTTGGCACCGGGATGTTGATGGCATTTATGAATGACTATGAGCGCAACCTCGCAATGAGCATGGTATTGCCCAATTGGGACGGCAATCAAACCTGGCTGGTGTTGGGCGCGGCGACTTGTATGGCGCCTTCCAGAAGCGTTTAGTACTTTATTACCGTTATTGTATTTGCTCTTTATTCATTATGATTATCGCCCTTTATTTCGCGGCGTGGCATTTGAATTTCGCTTAAAGGCTGTAGGAGGGTCAAAACTGGGATCGCTGCTTTATCGGCGGCTCGCTCATCGCCACCCTGATTCAAGGTATGCTACTAGGCGCTTTATCCAGGGATTTCACTTATCCAGCGACCCTATTATACCGCTTAATGCCTATGCGTGGATCAGCCCATTTAGCTTATTTACCGGGATCGGCCTGGTATTTGGGTATTGCTTACTCGGTGCCGGCCGTTTGATTATCAAAACCGAACATAGCGTACAAACTAAAATGTACTACCTGGCTAAAATCAGTGCCCCATCGTCGGTACTTGCGCGATCATAACGACCCTTTGACCCCGTTTGTACACCCTTTAGTGCAGCAACGCTGGTTTGATAGTCCGTATTTTTATTATATTGCGATGTTTCCAATAATAGTGCGGCGGCCGATGGGCATTTTTCGCGATTCATAAGCGTTATGAAGCACTGCCGTATTGGCTGACCATCGTGGTGTTTTTATGCAGCTACGGCGGCTTTATTATTAGTGTGGCCTTATATCATTCCTTATTCGATGACGATTTGGCAAGCCGCCTCGCCCAGCAGCTCATTAGATTTATGTTGATCGGTGCCTGTATTATGCTACCCGTATTGCTGTTTTATACCTGGTACTATATCGAATATTTCGCGGCAAGGTGAAAGATGTCATCAGCTATTAAATCCGCTAAGAAAAATCTTATCCCCGACAATGGCGCTGGTTTTTGGTTTGTATGCGGCAAGCGTAATAGTGTATGGCGGCTTTGAACTCCTCTTACATTGGGTGATGGGTGCATGAAAATCAGGTCGATATGCGCGGCTTAGTGTGGTTTCGCCAGGATCTACTGCATGACAATCCAGCCCTGTCAGCAGCGCTCACTCAATGTGAAGCTGTGTTTGCGGTTTGCGTTGACCCGAAAACCTGGAGAAGTCACGATCACGCCCCCATCAAACTAAAATTTTGGCTCGATAATTTAGCGCTCCTTGCCAATGATCTAGCAAAGCGCGGCATTATACATATATTGAAGCAGACGAATTTAAAATCTGCCTGATGAGGTGCTGGCGCTGTGTCAACGGCTTAAAATCAGCACTGTTTATTATAACCAGCAATATGAATTCGACGAACAACAACGCGATCAAGCCGTGAATAAGCGCCTGGCGGCAAAGGCGATCTGCGTGCAAAGCTATCGCGACCAAGTGCTCGCCCCGCCGGTAGCATCTTATCGGGAAAACAACAACCGCTTAAAGTGTTTACCGCCTTTAAAACGCCTGCTGAGCGAGATGTATCCACGAGGACTGGCAACCTACTAAGCTTCCAAAACTCATGCTCAGCCAGTTACCCTCACTGCCATCCCTACCACGATTAAAGGTTTTACCCTACCCAAGACAACCGGCATATGGCAAGCCGGTGAAGCCATTGCAAAGCGGCATTTAAAACAATTTGCGACACGGCGTTGTATGAATACCACCAACAGCGCGATTACCCGGCTAAACCCGGCACCAGCCAACTTCACCCCATCTTGCCGCCGGCGTATTATCACCACGCCAATCGCGTCGCCGCCATATTGGCGACTTTAAACGAAACGAAACTTTCCGCAATTTACCCCTCATGAAGGCCCTTTACCTGGTTGAATGAATTAATCTGGCGGGATTCTATAAACATATCCTGTTTCACTTTCCACGGGTCTGTAAACATCAGCCGTTTCAAGCCTACACGCAACACCTTGCCTGGGAAACCAACCCTGAATGGCTTAAAGCTTGGCAGAGTGGGCAAACCGGCTTTCCAATCGTCGATGCCGCCATGCGTCAGCTTCAGGAGCAAGGCTGGATGCATAACCGCTACGCATGATCACCGCGGTATTTTTAGCAAGATCTTATTACTGGACTGGCGCATTGGCGAGCGTTATTTCATGCAGCACTTAATTGACGGCGACCTCTGCCAATAATGGCGGCTGGCAATGGTGTGCTTCGACCGGTACGACGCGGCACCTTATTTCCGGATTTTTAACCTTACCACGCAAAGTGAAAAATTTGATCCAGACGGCCGTTTTATCCGGCAGTACTGCCCTGAACTCAAACATTTAGATGACGATACTATACATGCGCCCCATGCCCGCGCTGCGAACTTATCCAATCACACCTATCCTAAACCGATTGCCGATTACAAAACCCGCCGCGAATTAGCGATCACCATCTTTAAGCAATTACGATAGTCAACTCACATCAGCGTATAAAATTATATATTTAAAATAAAATTAAAAAATATATATTTTAACTAGACTCTAAAAATAGATCATTGATATTGATATTAATTTATTTTAATTTGCCAAAGTTTAATCCCAATAACATTAATACAGTTAAACTTGACATTTAATATATAATCTATTATTATTGCAATTAAACTTTAAAGATAGAGTAAATCTATGCAACCACGTCATATTTATATACGTACTCTTCGGCAGAAATAACTAAATATTTAGACGCTTTGCGTAAGAGCATTGAGCTAAATCAACAAGATTACATAGCAGCCTTAAATGGAATTACAGCAATAGCAGAACGTCGCCAACACCTATTTATTTCAACACGATCACATGCTGAACGAGCATCACGAAAAACTTCTATTGATGTGAAAAGCCAGCCAACCGAAATTCCCGTTTTTAACTGCGCCTTATTTGGATGATGAACAATTGCTTGAGGCCATGTCGTGCGCTATTAAAAATTTTCAAGCCCTCGGCTATTGAGAATGGTATCTCAATACCGCTGTTAAACTTTTAGCAAGTATTTTCAAGCACACCGACTTAACGGATAAAGCCACTAAGGATTATATTAACTGCGACATATCAAGATCCCACCCCAGTTTTGTTAGCACATTAAGCGTGCACCGTGATCGAATCGCTGCACAAACAGGTGAGAAATTACAAAACGATCAATACATCAATGCACCGCTAAGTAATGAACGCATTTCTTTAAAAGCAAAAGCACTGTCAAAAATCAGCCCTACCGCCATATCCAAACATCAGGCTATTCATAATTTTCTGATAGCAGTAGATTCAGACCGCAAAGAATCTGGCGACACTTATGTGGTTAAAGAATTGGCCGCTATGATTAATCTCGCTAAAGCAATCCGAAATTGCCGGGCCAAACTGGCATCTATGCGACAGTATGCCGCGCTGTATTTCAACATCGGCATGCTTGGTACCCAGGCCGGCCCAATACCCCTCATTCTGCACAAGAGCTTACATGCTCTGCGAGCAGCTCTCACAAAAGACCAAAAATTGCTGCAACAACAACGCCAACGCCTAAACACGGATAGGGGTATTATTCCTGCCAGCTTGGTACATCTTGTACTTTCACTCGCTCCGGCAGTTCAATCGATATATCGGAAGAAGGCGCATCACCCGCACAAGGGCAGCACGACATCGAATCATTCCAATCGATTGATGACGCCCTTAACATAGATTCTAAGGATATTGATGCCAGTATATCGACGCAGGAACCAGACTTATACGGCACAGCGGAACTGTTCTATGACACGCAATCACTTCCATTCGACTGGATCGACGAACCGACTACACCAGCAACACATCGATAGTCATTTATTTTCTAGACTAACTATTTTATGGCGATTAATCCTTTTTGTACTAGAATATATTTAGAAAACCCTTATTTTAAGAGGTTTTCATAAAACGATATAAGTTTATCTCATTTCAATACTAAATTTTGTCGTTTATCAATGTAGTATGAATATTCTTGGGAGAAAGCTATGAAAAGATATACCGTCGTGATTAGCGCCATTGCAGTCGGCGCGCTCCTGTTTACACCGTTGATTTTCACCGATCACGCCTTTGCCGCTACCGCGCCGCAAGAGGGTACTGTTATTCACCAAAGTCATATCCAAACTGATGGTAAAACCGTAGTTGGTGTGTTAACCGCAGGCAAAGGTGATGCCAATAACTGTAGCGATCTTAAGTGGCTGCCTGGCGAGACGCAGTTTCTTTATAAAGACGGCGATATTTATAAGCCAACCGATGTCGATGCCATTAGAGGAGCTGATAAAGGCTATCAATGCGCCATCGAAAATTATAAGTTTAATGGCAAAGACGTGGAGTGTCACTTATAACCTTAAAGCGGATGACAAAGATAACTACGTGCAAAGTGAACCGTTTGACCAAACGGTTGACTTAAAATAGTGTCATTTATCACAAGCCGGTTTGGAATACTGACTACAATAGTTTAATCTTTAACCTGTAGATTAATCTAGGGAAATTTTCATGTCAGTTCAAAATGGCAAGCCTTAGCAGTACTCACGATCAAACCGGCTTATTAGATTTATTCTCCAACCGTTCTGCTTATTTGATGATAGAAAACTTTTTTGTTCTGCAGAATGTGAAAAATTAGTACAAGGCTTACGTGCTTTCGGTTTTACAGCAATACCTATAATTTTGACCATAATGATGCACCCCGGCCTCGCAACTCTTTGAACAACATTATATTTATGAATCCAAACAACCTGCTGACTACTTTCCAAAGGCCGAGCAATCGATTAACCAATATCGCGACTTTGTAAAATTAACGGGCATCGACCCTGCCGCCAGAGTTTTTAATCACCTTCAACAATTAAACATGCCGGTAAAATTGCGCGCAAGACGGCCATCTTTATAGCTATTATGGCGAGAGAACTCAATCACTCTGCCCATTACACGCGGATTTTGCGCCTTTTATTCCGATTATTGGTCAATTTCCAACATCATGGCTCAGTTCGCATGGAATATTTACTTAACCGACCCCGGCCAAGGCGGTGAATGTGGTATATAATCGACCCTGGCACCAGAAGATGATCAGCATATTATTAAAATACGTATGGCTAGGCGATCATCAAGTGGTTTCCGATAGCCACATGATAAAAATCCAACCCAAACCGGGTATGCTCCTGATTTTAACAGTCGTAATTTCCATGAAGTATTAAAAAGCGAAAAGCCTCGGCTTTCGATGGGTGGCCTTGGTTTATTGCCAAACCAGTGATTGTTCTGGGTATAATCTCAAAAACGTTTTACTACGCCATTTTAAAAGTTTTTATTTTCAGCGCGCCCGTGTACAATCGGCGGCAGCTAGACTGAAAAGGCTGCCGCATGCAGACTAACGATTTTAAAACCGACCTCATCAAAAAGCATGACAAAACCATGCCAGAGTCACCAAAATCTCCACACCCCACGGCGAGGTGATTACACCTTTATGCCGGTGGCAACGCGCGCTTTGTAAACCACATGACGCCGACGGATTTAATCAATGCACAAAGCCAAATTATTCTCGGCGGCAACACCACCACATGTTGGTTGCGCCCGGCATGGAGATTATCGAGGCAGCGGGCGGCATGCATCCTTTCATGGCTTGGCAAGGCCCGATGCTGACCGACAGTGGCGGATTTCAAGCATTTAGCCTTTCCAAAGAAGGCAAAATTTGTGTCATCGATGAAACCGGTGCCAAATTTAAACACCCTACCAACCGGCAAAATAATTCGCCTCACCCCGGAGAGTTCAATTCAAACTCAAAAATCATCGGCGCCGATATTATAATGGCATTTGATGAATGCACACCGGAGCATGGCGGACGTCTGGCCGCCGTCGCTGCCATGGAACGCATCGCATCGCTGGCTCGGCCAATCCAAAGCCGAACACCTAAAAATAACCGTCACTCCGCTTATGGCGCCAGGCTTTATTCTGGCATCATCCAAGGCGGCAGTCACGACTTACGCGAACAAAGCACTGAATTCGTATTAAGCATGGACCTTGACGGCATTGCCATTGGGCGAGGTGATTGGCTTTGATATGCAGAAAACCCAAGAAATTATAGACTGGGTACGCCCGATGCTGCCCGAAAACAAAACCCGCTACACCATGGGCGTTATTTATGCCCGCAAGACTTATTAGACGTGGCCGCCGGCATCGACATTTTGACTGCGTCGCCCCACCCGCAACGCCCGTCATGGCTCGCTATACTGCGGCGACTGGATGAGCAAGACGGCTGGCTTAAATTGCCAGTACAGAAGACAAAGGCCGCATTCTCATCAAAAAGCCGCTACGCCAAAGACGAACAACCGATTATGGCAGCCTGCACCTGCTACACCTGCAAAAATTTTTCACGCGCTTACTTACATTTTTTATTTAAAGAAAATTTGTCGCCTACGGCAATCTCGCCTGCATCCACAACATCCACGTTATGAACGAGACCTGCGCACACGCATGCGAAAATTGATTCTGGATGGCTGCGCAAATTGCGAAAATTAGTGGTCCATATCAATAATTATGGCGGGTTGTTTTATAAAAGTATATCGACACCAATCTGTCACCCCGGGCTTGATCCGGGGTCCATTAAGCGACTCGTAAAGTGTTGAATTTACGTATTTCATGATGGATTCCGGCGCAGAGGCCGGAGTGACTTGAGAAGTACATCCCATCGCAACTGATGATGGCGTCAAGAGCGCTCAACTAGTCACAATTAATGAATTGCTCCACTAGCGTCACCCCCCACCCTACTATTGGCCGGACTAGGGCATGCTTAAGATTTATTAAGTTGCTCCCGTGACCACGAAAAGCAGATGAATAAACTATCGAAAGACAATTACCCTATTATCAACCCGCAAATGCAGATCAAAGAACAAAACACTTAATCATTATGCCGGACCAAATCGTCTTTCAACCAGGCCAGGATTTTTGAACGGTTGTCGTAGATCAAAACCAGATAATACAAGTATCCAAAAAATTAGCATGATGGCATTAGCGATAGCAGCGATTTCGTTGCACCACCACATAGAGTCATTAGGCCAGCCATCGTAGACAAAAACTTGATAGGAATAGAGTGACAGAGCCGGGGTTTGCCAAATCAAAGGTATAATGGCCCATTCTCTTCTAAGCCACAGCAGCAAAGCAATGAGCAGCCATGACCAATACATAAATGCTTCCCAAGTTTTCATAGCTAGTTGATGAAGACTAGAAGTATAAAAAATTTAAACATAATGATGTTAACGTAGGTAGCTGTTACAAACGCTATTATTGCTGACAGCAAAAAATATAATATAAACCTTACGCATGTTGTATTCCTAATACGCTGCTGTGGCCACTCTTCCATATTAAAGCTAGTAAATGCCTAGCGAGTCGGCAGCGAGAGGAAGAGCGCATAAGCCGTCTGTAAAGAATACACAAGCTCCCCAGGCAATGGCAGTCCCACCAGCCAATAATTTGCCCGATATGTAATTTACCGACACCGCCACTAGCGAGCGCAAATTTATCATCTATGCTCAAAATATGAAAAGCATCTTGATTGGCAAGCGCAGCTTGCTGTCTTACACCAGCAGGTATTTCATTTATAGGATAAAATTTCCCGGAAGCTTCGCAGCCCAATTCGCCAGCAAACTCCCAACCTCTGTAAATAAAACGTTGATCGCATGGCTCTAAATCCAATTTAAAGTCGTTAGGGGCCATAACCTCAAAAGTTGTTTTTCCTAATGGGCTAGTAACAGAAGATTCCAAGGTAAATGTTTTGGTTTGCATGTCAAAATACTCTGTCACTGTCAGCATAAAGTCACAAACTGTGCTTTAGCATCATAAGCAATCGTATTGAAGCTGCTTATGCTTAAAAGTCGTATTATTGAGACTACCCAGTTTGCGCATACAGAAGGTACCTTTCAAACCCAACTCTCAATATAAACAAAAGGTGGGACACGTTTAACAAAATGAATCTTCGGCAGGCTGTCTAACACCAACTGCACAATCGGCATGTGCTGGACGAAGGTTTTGCATTAAGATAATCAGCGGCAAACATTCCGGATTATCGAGGTTCTTTCGCTTGGCAGGGACGTAATATCGCGGCCGCGGTGAGCCGCCTAAGTCCTCGCTCGGTACAAATGCACAAAACTGGCCAGTGAGGACTGGTCTGACGTTTAAAGTCTACGTAAAGACGGCTGATTGCTTCCCATTGGCAGCCAGTCTTGCTATATAACAACCCTTCTATAGCGCCCATATTAATCTCACTTAACAAACTTGGGCTTTTTCAGATCAAAGCCGACGATGACGGGTGTACCGATCTGATTGCTCGAATCGTAGGGAATAAATTTTTCATCTAGTCTTGTGTAAGCCAGGGACAGGTATTCAACGCCCGTGTCACTACTATCGGCAACACGCCAATTGGCGTTCAACGATAATTGCATTATACAGCGTAAACTCATGATACACCTGTGCGCCTGAGCCGGTGCGACAGACCTGCACAATCACTTTATCAAGACATTTCCGCTGGCAAATAATTGATAAAGCTGCGGCGAGCTTTATCGGCGAGTTTGACCAGCTCAAAATAGCTGAATTGCTGACTCCGCCTTCGCGGTTATTCATATAGCCGACTTTCATATCGACATTACGGCTTTGCGAAATGCATAAGATTTTACCGGGATTTGGCCTTTGTGATTAGCATCGGTCGCCATGCCGGTGATGCCTGGGATACTTAAATAAATGTTCATAGGCTCGCCCCTTTATTATCAGTCTGTACTTTATTTAATCATAACATTAGCGTGTTTTATAATCAAAGCAAATTTTGATTTTTGTCTTGGTAAATTTTTAAAGCTACCAGCTTATGACCAATAACCTGCAATTGCCTTAAATCTTTGTCATCAAGTTTTTTCATCCCTTTAGTTCTATTATCAAAACCATCAAGAAACTCTAACAACGTATGAATGCTGGCGGCCGGCCAAATAACGCTGCAACTCGATATTGATTTCTTTTAATGCGCGATGCTCTTGCTTATTTAACATTTTTTTAAATGCGCTGTCTTGATTTAAACAATCAACAAGGTCTTGAAAGCCAAACACTATCTCTGTTACATTTCGCATCATGATTACTACCTATTAAAAAAGAGGCTCGATATGAGAGGTGAATTCTTATCGAGCCAATGTGCTATGAAATAGTAGGACCTTTATTTTTAAATATCTTTTAATCTTATCTCTATGCTGTGCGTGCTGTTCAGCCCATTCAAAAGCAGCAATATAAGCTATCAAATCTCGATGCATAACAGGCAACTGGGCCATGATACTTTTGTTTGCCACGAGCTGAGCTGGTGAATATTCGCTTAGAGCGTTCGTGGTACACTGTTTGATATAAAAGTAATTGAATGCGTTTCCTCTATGTATACCTGGCTGTGTAAGCAAATACTACCTTTCATATTCACCACCCTCATTTACTCAAACTTTTACCTATCGCGGCAAAACCCAATCCGGCTTTTCCGAAATTTTATTACCACCTTTCGCTCTGATAAATTTTCTTTGTTAATTTTCTGAATTCACACGTCAATGTCCGGTAATACGGAGGCGAGAGTATTTGACAACCATCAAGTTAGGGTGAATAAGATCAAATTGCCAAATACCCTCATTACTCATTTTCGTACCGCAATAATACTTTATAATTCAAATCATAAACTATGTCAATATTTATTTTCTAATTGAATTAATATTTAAAAATATTTACAATTCGTTGAATTTCTATGTAATTGCTTTCTAAGATATTACTTATATAATGTCTAATATCTGTAAATTCCTTTTGGATTACATGTTTTGCGCGAAAATAAATTTATCCCGGATGACCAGAAGATTGATAAAATAGCCGGTAATAGACTGCGTTTGGTTAGGCTAGTCGCCGGCTATAAGAATGGGCAGGAATTGACTTCTAAATGTGGTTTATCAAGAAGCACTTTAACCAATACGAAAATGCTAATCGTGGCTTTGTTAACCATGCAATATATGCATACTGTAGGATAATGAGCTTTAATCCAGGTTGGATTATTTCAGGAATGGGGCCTACATTTTAGCCCCAGAGGATTCGTTAAAGATCGAAACTTTAGCAAATCAAGTAAAAGAACTCGAATTTGAAGGTAAGCTCCTACGATCCCTAAAATTAATATTAAACCAAATGATAGAGCAACTGTTGACCTGGAACTATACAATGACATTATGATAACAACACTTCATGTAATTTTGAAAAAAAACTACAAGTCCATATGAAAGGTGTTAAGAAGTTTTGCGCTGAATTATATAATAAATTATCTTTAACGACTCCATCTCAAGAGGACCGCCTCGCCATTATTAACATTGCAATTGATTATGCTATTAATGATAGTTCTGTCTTTAATAGCGAATAAAAATCCGATCAATAGCAAATTTTTAATTGATCGGATTAGGATAGCACTGTGCTGCTATGCTGAGGTGAAACTGTTTGTTATTCGCTAAAATCCGCTTAAGCAGTTCTTTGGATGTTAAATCTTTATGGGGCAGCGCATATTTATTTTTTAAGCTGCAATTCTAGATGATCGGATAATGCTAAAATTATTTGAAAATTAATGCCCGTACCCTTTTCGTGACTAATTTTTATTTAATTCATCAAATATTTCTTTAGGTATACGTATAAATAACTCTGGATCTTGTCTTGTTGCTAAAAGCCTTTTACTCATTTGAAAAGCCTCTCTTAATTCGTTGAAGAGCGGAGGGTGCAATATTTCTTCAGTTACTGACCTTTTCTCGTCCAGTTTTGCAATAATATCCACTGACTTAATTAATGCCTGATCTGGCAATGAACTTGCTATCTCACAATCAACCAGCATCTTCATTACAGAATAACAACAATCAATAACTTTATCGCGCTTCCATTATCAGTAATACGAAAGTCTCTTTTGCTATGTTTAGGAAACTCAATCATCACAGCGGTTCCATGCTGGGTTTCAAGGCATCAAGAATTTTTAACTTTTGCATATATATTTCTTAGCCTTATTATTTTATAAATGACATTTACAACAATTAAAAACTAGTATTAACTTAGTTAATTTAGCGTGTATGACTTTGAAATAAAACTCTAGAAATTATTAAGAGTTTCTAATGGATTTTTTAGGCGGTGTTTCAAAATAGAAATTTATGACAAAATTTACAACACATTTATAGGTCACAAAATGTATAATATTTTAAAAGCACTACAATGCAACCGCCAGCCTTATTAGCTTTCATTTTAGAATTTTCAGACAGATTCACATTTTATGGAATTCAATCAATTTTAGTGCTTTGTTTGGTTCGCGCATTAAGTGTAAGCGATAGCCACTCCGCAACAATATATGGCATTTATTCGACACTAGCATTCGTTACTCCAATGATTGGCGGATACTTGGCGGATAATCTAGTTGGGCAAATAAAATCAATATTAATCGGTCTAATTTTAACATCCCTGGAAGTTTAATTCTCTGTTTTAGCAATTTTAATGTCGTAAAGTCAGCAATCTTTATTATGGTTTGACAGTTTTAATAATCGGCATAGGCTTTTTAAATCAAATAACGCAACGATGGTTGGTAAGCTTTATGATGAACATGACAACAGAAGAGACAATGGATTTTTAATATATTATTCCATAATGAATATGGGGTGATTATTGGGCCGCTCATATATGGGTTTGTAGGTTTGCATTTTGACTATAGTACTGCGTATGCAATCAGCGGATTGTTATCTGTTTTATCTTTGCTCCTGTATATCGTTCTCATAGTTAAAAGCGCTTCCATTGATATAATACCTTCAATAAAACCAAGATGTTATTGTGTTTATGCGGTATTATTTCTATAGTATTTATTGTCTGGTCTTTTTCATGTTTCCTGCATTATTTTCAGGCGTAATAGCGATAGTTGCTGCTATCACTATTCTATTATTGATAAAATTAATATTCAAGAACAAGGGCTTTCACGGAAGAAATTGATTTTACTTTTGTCGCTTATATTTTTGCAATTTTTTATTTTTCACTTGAAATGCAGGCATCTAGCTCCTTATGCTCTATTTAAGTAGGTGTGTTGATACCAGCATTGTTGGACTATATTTGCCACCGGCAATATTTGCAGCATTACCTGCTATATTCTTTTATTGCTAACGCCTATATTCATATTCATTTGGGATTATCTGAAAAGAGCGGGATATAACATTACAATGCCTTATAAGGTATTACTAGGCGTAGGCTTTGGCGCGATAAGTTTCGTGATATTTTTAATAACGACATACATGCCAAGCGCAGATGCCATAAATTTTCGTTTAATTGGCATCTTGATAGGCAACTTATTATTAGCCGCAGGTGAGGTTTGTATCGGACCTACGATTACTGCCGCCGTCACTGTCTTAGCTCCAGCTAAGCTAAAAGTACCTATGATGGGGTCTGGTTCTTAAGCATAGGTTTTGCGGCTTACTTATCTAGTCTGTTAGCAAAATTAGTTGCAGTGCCAAAATGCTTCTCCTAATATACATATATATTCACATGGCTTCCTAACGATAACAATATTATCAATAAGCGCTTATGTTGTATTTTATCTTTATCTAAAACTATTAAAAGAGGACGTACCTCTTGATTTGTTTAATTAGATCATTCAGTTCGTTTTGACCAGCGTAAAATCCTGTTTATAACAATAATAAGGGTCGTTATCTTCTATTGAAGACAATTTATCAATTGGAAGAGCGGAGAAAAGATTTGCTTTACAGCCGAATATAGCCCGTAATATATAGAGCATCTATTATCCATGGATAGATTTTAATATTTTTGCTCCAAATAAATCGGCGTTGCTTTTCATAACAACAAAATCAAACCTAAATTGGCGGATTAAAATAAGTTCAAATTTATCAATGCTTAAATCTTCTTTATTCAACCAAAGTTTAAACTGCTCTTGGTTATTAATTTTATTATTCTTCATGAAGATACGAAGATATGAAATCAAACTCTCATCAGAAGGCACATACTGTTCTATTTTTTTCTACGGATAGCCAAAGCCAAGCCAGCAATCTGCATAATGGATATATTTCATCGTTGGAATTATGTTTAAAGGTAAGTCCATGAAATTTTAAATATTCGCTAAAGGCAAAGGCATCGGTGCGCCATCGCAGTCGGATAATTTGGTGAGCATTGCGATTAAAATTGGCGTTTATCATTAGGCAAATCATTTGCATTAACCCAGTCTTCATCAAAAGATGCTGAAATACTTCCATCTCTGAAATATTTAGATTACAAAATCGGAATATTGCGATACTACTGGCAATAATAACGCTATTTGTTTATTGATTCTATATTTCGATCCCAGCAATCTTGAGGCTGATGTTACTACTTCTTGAGTTGAGAGTAGCGCTAAACTAAAGGCAATGGCTTACTATTAACTTCGTCAATCAAAGCGCGTAGATAAGTCGTTATATGCAGGCTATATTCTTTAAAATGCATTGGACCTGCTGTTAGCTTGCTAATTGAATTGCGTCTATTGCATCTAGTCTCTTCTGGTCAATATAGCCCCTTCTCTACACCACTTAGCAAAACTTCTATCTCGTGCTTATATTTTGATTGTTTCAATAAAGCACAAACGGATTTATGGTTCTTTGATAATAAAATAAGCTTCTTGGCTGTATCTATTATTAAGATAGCTAGATTATGATTAATAATGGCAAGTTTCTTAGCATATTCGACTGTAAAACGTACATTTATCATCGCATCTGTAAGTGGCGCATAATCATACTCGCTGCTATTGTGAAGAACCGCTACCTCATCATCGTCATAATGCTTTCAGCATAATAACAATCATAAACTTTTCCCGCCGATCATGCCAAAGCAATGTAACTCTGAAGCACGTAACGCACCCATACTGGACGCGCCATATACTTCTACCCCAATTGACATAGCATAAAGTATTTCTTTATGCCAAACGGAACCTGTGCTTTCAAAAGGCCATCGATTAATAGTATTTTTGCAGGTTTAAGCCTTAGCGCACGCAGTATATCTCCGCAACGCGCAGGGGGCAAAATAGCATCAGGGCCATAAGCTTCGCGGAATTTATATCTAAACTAGGCCCGAAATATAATTAATGTTACATCCTGGCACCATTGAATTTCATTCCAGGTACAAAACTTGCACAACAGGTACATTAAATTCTGGTTTAGTATGGTTAACCATTAAAACTTTTGATAATTATTAGCATGCAGGATGCTTAAGACTTTATTAATTATCGATACAAAATCTTGTTCATAGCTATGTTGATAGCACTCTTGAAATGATTTGCAACCGTTAATAATAGTCATTTTGTGTATTTGGCTATTTTGTATCTCTGATAATAATCATCAAATACATCATCACGACTACCTGCTATTAGCGTGAGTCGTCCTTGGCAAGCTTCTGTTATTGCGGCTAAGTGCGATTGATCTGGATATGTGCGCGCCAGTGCGGTAAATAACTTCAATTTGCGTATAGGCGAATTATCTGAAATCGAACAATGAAATGCTGATATTTTTAATTCTGATGATATGTCCCATATTTTTATCTGTAGATTTGCGCTTAAGATCTGTTCGACTAAATTGGTAATCAATGCATCATTAATACTTTTAATGTCAACGAGTAGCACATCTCATCTGTCAGCAATTGCCATTTAAATAACGCATCTCTTTCAATTACTTCGAACAGACCATGACATACTGCTTCTTCAATGTATGCCAGGCTAACCCATTGCTGCTAACATTAAATAATGAATATTCTGGGCGCTCTACCGATGTATCAATACAGGTTAAAAGATGTGGGACTAAGCAGTTAAGGTTCGTGGCTAAATCAATTGCACTAATCCAACCCATCGTAAGTTTATCAAAATCAGTATCTATAAATCTAAATTTACCTGAAAACAATTTTGGTGAAATAATAGAATAATCCATGCATAAGTCATTATAGCTTCCATTTTAACTACAGGCGGGTTTTCAGCATGATATCCTCTATTGATTCCATTATTGCAGAAATGAAAGCCAGGTCTAACGTAAGACCTTTGCCTTGAGAAACAGATAAATGTTTTGAATTTGGTCTCATGCAAGTTGTAACATATACACCAATATTGTCTAATCCCGTTATGTTTGCAACACGGAAATACCGAAGCCATGGAGAGTTGGTCTCAATTTGCTGAGCGTTTCAATCGCGTTTAAATTTCTTATCGTTCCATCAAGTTTTAGCGCTGTCGGCATAGCCTTACCTTGCTAAGATATGTTCATCAACCAAGCTTCGACACCGCCCGTTAAGCTAAAAACATTATTAAGGAGGACTCTTTTAAATAATTTGCGGCTTTCGCACTTCTAATGCCAGCATGGCAATAGACGATAATGGTTTTATCGGTCGGCACTTCAGAAATCGATTTTTCAATTCTGAAATAGGAATTAAATGACTTTCGGTAAATGATATTGTTGATATTCCTCAATTGTACGAACGTCTAACAAAAAACATTTTCTTTTCTAGATAGACTTCAATGCAGTAACACTAATACCATCAGTCAAATTACAGCTATTTTCGTTTTGATATTGCCATAGGAAATTTAAAATTTTCGTTAGAGCAACATAGGCAATTAGAATTCTTAGAAAAATTAAGTTCACGAAATTGCATAGTCAATATATCAACAACCAACAGCCGACTTAATAGGCCTGCCAATATTCAACAGGATTTTATAATTTCACTTGCTTGAATACTTCCCATGATACCAGCTAGTGCGCCTATTACCCCCGCTCAGCACAATTTGGTGCCAGTTCATACGGCGGCACGAGGATATAAGCAGCGATAACAACCCGAGTTATCGCTGAATACAACACATTGACCTTCATAGCGCAGCAGCTTGCTGAGACATTTATCTTTTTTAAAAAGATGCTTGCATCATTAATAATAAAGCGAGCATGATAATTATCAGTGCAATCAGCAATAATATCGTATTTCTCGAAAATATTGAGTGCATTCTCTGCTGTAAGATTACAATTATATATATGCAAATCAATCATAGGATTTAGGGAATGTAATCTTTTGCTGCTTCAACTTTGCTTTGCCACAATCACTTGTATCGTAAATTACTTGGCGTTGTAGATTACTTAACTCCACAACATCATTATCAATAATGCCGATTTTACCGATACCTGCAGCAGATATATAAAGATACTGACGACCCCAGCCCCCGGCACCTACACAAAATACGCTTGCGGACTGTAATCTTTCTGCCCTTCAGTGCTTATTAATGTAATTTGACGAGAGTATCTAGTCAGCTCTTGATTAGCCAGCATTTCGCATGTCTCCACTACCCGCCAGCTATCGCAGTTAGAATTTGGTTTGGTCATCCGCACCTATAACAACAACACAGGAGTTTTCAATTTGCTGATTATTTTAAAGATAGTAAGGTGAGAGGCAATCTCGCCCATTTCATTAAAGATATAAGGCTCTAAAGCCGGATATGCGACTAAAAATTTTTAAAATGGAAGTCAAAGAGGTACCCTGAACGTCTATTTCTTTGCGTCCAGTAAATTTTAAAAGAATCTGGCAAAATTATTTTTGCCATTATTCCTAACGAAGGATCTCGTTCAACATAGGTATTAATAGGCGGCGAAATACCTAATAAACACTCTTGACTAGAACCAATCTCCAACAACGCAAAGCCTGATCCATAAGCTTGATAAATCCATCATTTACATGGTTAGACATAAGTCCCCAATTATATTCACCCTAAAAACCGTATTATAATAACAATAATCAATGTGAGAATAAAGTACGATTTAGCTTTTATCAAATTCGAGAAATTTTATACATCCATTATAGAAAGGGCTAGCCTCGGAGAATTCTTTTGAAGCATACAGCGATAATTGATTCTTTAATCTTATATCTTTAGACTTCAACTGACTTGTGTGAGAAATCAATCCATCTATGTCATTATTGCTGTGAATAAATTCAAGATTTGTATTATTTATTATTTTATAGATTGGGCCTTTACTTAATTCTAATTTATCCTCTTTAATAAATGTCTTAATTCTATTTGTAATACGACATATTTCTCGCAACTCTTCAAGCTTAGTATTATTGTTTTGTCTAGATTTTGGTGCAAAACTAAACATGGTTGGAACTTCTAACGAATAGTAGACTGGCTTCATCGGATCATCATCAACATAGCCTGAATGCATCATTAGTGGCGCATATTTTAAGCCATAAATCTCGTCATAAATTTTTGAAAACCACTAACAGGCGCAGCCGCGTCGGAATCTGCAAAACCTCTCCAGCATAAACCCTATCAGCTACTCGATAAATATGCTTAACAGTATCAAACAAATAGGGATTCGGTTTTAAATTTTATTATGCAACGCTTCGCAAAAGCCAAATCAAGTATCGCATTATTTCTTAGATAATTTGTACTTTCCCAGGCAACACTCAACATATATTGTCGTAAACATGAACCATCAGCATTATCACCATTTAAAAGTTTCGCCCACTCCTTACCAAAATAATACTTTTGCAGACCATTTACAGGAAAACTCAGGATGATTTGCAATTTTATACAAAGTGTCAAATTGATCAAAAATCTCTGGGAGGCTCTATAGTAATTTTCAGCTCCCTTTGGATCTTTCGCCATCCATACGAGTCTGAAAGTCGTGGCAAAAATGTATAAATCGAGTTCCTGAGACAATATTTGAAGTTTTACCAGTATGTGCAGAAGATAAAGGATCTTGCAAACTGATCCAAAGACCAAAACTTTACCAGCTGGCATAAAAGAAAGGAATTAATCTCCCCAAGCTGTTCAAGTACAACTCTATGGTATTTTCAATACTAATCCTAAAGGCATAGATATGTTGTATGTTAAATCAGAACGGATACTTTCCTCGATACTAGAATCAAAATACTTACGAAGTCACCATCTTTATTTGGCAGGCACAGTCTGCCTTCTCAAAAATGCTCGCCCCAAGGTACTTCAAGCGTATAGATATTATAATTTTTACCTAACTTTACGCTATCTATTACGTCGGCTAGCGGTTTATTTACTTTAGCTACTGATGACCTGATATCTGGCCAAGTTAGCTTTTTCTAATTGACGATGTTCTTTTATCACAAAATCCTCAACATTGTGCATATACAAGTATATATTGCCAATAACATTAAGTGTTCATGAAAAAGTAATATCACTTGTGAAAGTGATATCCTGTATATTAACACAGGTATGAATATAAATTAATCTATTCCAACAACTGTATTTTTCTTATTAACTGATAAAGGTAATACCCTTACTGGTGCTTGAATTGAAGCTAAATGAAAACGCATCATTCTAATGGTAATATTTAGAACTCATAAAAATTTGTTTATTGGCTTTTGAAAACAGGTATAGGAGATACATTATGACACCATTAACGGCGCATGCTTCAAAATTGAGAAAAATTGCCAACATGTCAGTATTTGCGCAAGGTTTTAGGCTGCATGGGCATGTCTGAGTTTTATGGAGCTTTAGACTTAGCTGAGGCTCGTGCAACTATTCAAACAGCTTATGAAAATGGTGTCAACATGTTTGATACAGCCGATATCTACGGATTTGGAACAATGAAATTTTAGTTGGCGAGTTTAAAAAATACCCTCGTGATTCCTATATCATAGCAACAAAAGGCGGAATTTTAAGAAGCAGAACAGATGTAACCAGGCGTGGCGTTAATAATAGCCCCGAATATATGATTTCTGCAGTAGAAACAAGTCTAAGAAGGTTACAATTAGATTACATCGATCTTTATTATGTCCATAGAATTGCAAATGGTGGTAAAGATATTGAGGCAACTATAACTGCCCTAGCTGATCTTGTCAGAGCAGGAAAAATACGCCACATAGGGCTTTCAGAAGCTACTCCAGAAATAATAGAACATGCTTACAGAGTCCACCCAATAGCTGCGGTACAAACGGAATACTCATTGTGGCGAAGAGGCCCTGAAATAGATGGGGTTATAGAAACTTGTAAAAATTGGGATTGCATTTATTTCTTATAGCCCGCTGGGCAGAGGATTCTTAACTGTAAGGATTAACCCAACCAGTTTATCGGATGACGATTTTCGTAGAACTTTACCAAGATTTCAAAGTGAAAATATGGAACATAACCTTGCTATTGTTAAAGGACTGGAAGCTTTGGCTGCTAAAAGGCTGTACGCCAGCACAACTTGCCTTAGCATGGGTGCTTGCCAAGGTGATAGCATTATTCCAATTCCTGGCACTAAGCGCTCAAAGTATTTATTGGAAAATATCAAAGCTACAAATTTTACTTTAACACCTGAGGATTTAGCGCAGCTTGATGAAATTGCCCCTATTGGAGCAGCAAAGGCATGAGGTATGCGCCAGCTGCGATGGCTGCGTTCGGCTTTACAGATGATTCTGTGTGATGAGTGTTGCCGGTGGAGTAAATCCGCGTGATTTCGGCGCATTGGCCTAGTAATTTAGGGCGGTTACTCCTCTTTTGGCTTTTTAGTTGTTGTATGATTGAGTATTCTTGCCTGCCTGCACTTTGCCCTTCTTCCTGAACATCCTTTAAACGATCGCTTAAGACCGTTAATCATTACTTTATCTTCGCGGTAGATAATAATAAAAATAATATGTATATACCTACAATGACCATAACAACAGCTCAACTGTTTGCAATAAATTACCACCAGTTAAAATCTGTTGGCCAGCCATTATAAAGAAAATTTAGATAAGCATTTTCAAAACTTCAGGAGTCATAATTACTAACGGAATAAAAGCCCACTTTTCCCGTTTAAATAATAATAACAGTCCTATTAGTAATGGTAACCAGTTCAGCAATGATAGCCAGGTTTGCAAAGCAGGACTTATCGCTCCTGAGTGATAAAAGGCAAGGGATAGCATTATTGTAACTTCAATGTTACAAAGAAAGGTTGTAATAGTCGATATCAAAAACATGAAACAGCGTCTTTTCATATTGATTTTCCTAGTTTGCAAGCTTGTATATTAATCCACAAACCAGCGGCGGCAATGGGTATTGTGCACCACCCGCAGAAAATATTACACATGCAGTGATATACCCGCCGCCAGCAGCTATCCCGCCGCCAATCAACCACTTTTCACTGTTATCTGAGTGAGCCAAAGAGGATGACGCAGGTTGAGTATTAGGATTTCCAGGTGGCGATTGATTTTAGTGTAAGTGCCAGAAGCCTCAAAGCCAAGTTCGCCATCTATCTGCCAACCTTTGTAATTCAAACTAACAGGTTTCGGGGAATATTCTGCTGAAAATTTATTACCATCGATTTTAATGGTTGTACTGCCTAACGAAGTTTTGAGACTTGATTCAACTGATAAAGTAAACCCTTCGATTCCGTACTCTATACCAACCCCTGATGACGGAATAAATTCACTGTTATTTAATTTCAGCTAATCGATTCGAAGTCTCTTGCATATACTGCATACCGGCCATAAAAGAAACCTCTTTACGCTATTCACACGTTAGTTTTGCTTTTAAAGCTTCATCATTGAATAATTGTAGTGGCGACATCACAATAAGTGCATTTTGCCTCTAACTTTAAGATAAAAGTGAATTGCTTTGTCTTGCGACTATATGTTTTGATTTTAAGCACCGTTTGCATGATTTCCCCACCTCTACTATTAATCACTTATTTGCTTTAAACTTTACTCAAAATGTTGCTTGATTGAACAGTTCTACTTTACTGAAGTAACCTCTTGCAAACTATTGTTCAAATGAAATACAGTTTCAGAATCCATCAAAAAACTGGTCATTTATGCGAACTAAAACTCTTGTAAGTAAAAATATTGCTATTACTGGTGCTTCATCAGGCATAGGTTTACATCTTGCTTTATCCTTAGCAAAGCTGGCGCCAATATCGTACTAATAGCTAGAAATAGCGAAAATTTAGCTGTCATACACAATAAATTTCTGAGTTTAGCCCTGATAATAAGCCTCTAGCAATAGAAATGGATGTGACCAAATTCCACAGTATTCAAAGCGGCTTAGAAAATAGAAAATTCTTTTAGTCATATTGATGTATTAATTAACTGCGCAGGCGTAGGTTTGGTAAAACCATTTTTAGATACTAAAGATGATGACTGGGACTTTGTGTTTAATACAAATCTCAAAGGAATGTGCACAATCATAAGAGAAGTAGCAAAAAAATGATTACCAATAAAGTGGAAGAGCAGCATTATTAACATTAGCTCTGCTCTTGCAAGAGCGCACCAAAAAGATCGTACTTTATATGCAATATCTAAAGCCGGCGTTAATCAGTTAACACGTCAACTCGCAATAGAATTAGCAACGCATAATATTCGTGTAAATGCCATTTCTCCAGGCTATTTTGTTACTGACTTAAATAGAAAATTTCTTGAAAGCTCTGGGACAACAAACAATATCGCATATTCCCTTAAAAGGGCCGGCAAATTAGACGAACTTACCGAAGTTGTTAAACTTTTATCTTCTGACCTATCTAGCTATATAACGGGTAGTATTATTGCCGTTGATGGTGGTCTCTCTCCGCTTCAGAATTGCCTTAGAGTTAAATTTAAATTTCACTTAATAGTTTTTTGGTTATTTTGAAGTTTATAGACTGATACTATTCCAAGCAAAGCTAATATTAACAAATAATAAGATGGGGTCATTTCATTACCTGAAATATGTACTAAATACATGGCAAATAGCAGAGCCGCTCCACCAAATAAACTTTCTATATTAAGTGCAATGGATATTGCACTATACCACATAACTGTAGAAAAGTTCTCTGTTGCAGCTGCGTATAATGGACCTAAAATCATTGCAGTAAATATTATTAATATCAATTGCCCTAATAAAATCCCAAATGTGTGCCTGATAATATCACTCAAATGACGGATATGCAGTAATTAATATCCCAAAAACGCCAACATACATAAATAACTTTCTATTTGATTTGTCAGAGAAAGGCCAAGAACAACAATACAAGCAAAATAAAAATTAATATGGTAATGACATTATAAAATAACGCCATATGTAAAGTTAAATCTTCCTTATTGACTACAATAGATGGCATATAAGCAGTAACCATGTAAAATGTAACTATTGGTAAAAACAAATAAAATAGTTAAGTAAATAAGCTTTGATGAATGATTTTTATTAATGATTTAATAGGTAATTGAGCAATGCTGTGATTAGATGTGGCTTTTATAAAATTTCAGATTCTGAGGCGCTATGCCTCAAATATAAACCTATAATAGTGAATAAATAAATATACCTAACAAACCCATATAAATATTTTTGGATAATCCATAATAATTTTTAAAATACAGATTTAACACCGTTTGTACCCCAGAGCTTTTAATAAAGAAATTTCAAAACAGTTGAGATTAAGATTTGACAACTGGTCGGAGTGACAGGATTCGAACCTGCGACCCTGCTTCCGAAAGCAGTGCTCTACCAGGCTGAGCTACACTCCGACGCAAGCGGCAACAATACCGATAAAGCTCGTTGCGGTCAAGTCGAAGTTTAAGTGTGGCGATGTGCGGCGGGTCGGCCAGAGCCAGGAGGGCTTGTTTGTAGACCGAGTCGGGCACATGTAGAGTGCGTTTTGGCTAAGTCGGCAAAATGTTCAGCGCGCGTCAGGGTGTATTCGATGGCTTTGTTTCAGCCAGGAGCGCTTGAACTTGGGATAAGGCATGATGATCGCTGTTTTGATTGCGGTGCGGATGGTTGCGGCTTGGTCAGGATGCGCGTTTGCGATGGCGTAAATGGTGGGTAGGGTAGGTTTACCTTCGGCCAAATCATCGCCTGGGTTTTTACCCATGTCTGACGCAGAAGATGTGTAGTCAATCGCATCATCGACCAATTGAAACGCCATAATCCTAAATATTTGCCATAGTCAGCGAAAGCTTGTTCTGTCGCTTCATTGCTGTTGACGGACAGCACCGCGCTTAATTGTGCCGCCGCTTCGAACAAGCGCGCGGTTTTGCATAAACTACCCGCATGTACGCCGTCTCATCGACATCAGGATCATTGCAGTTGACTAGCTGTTGCAACTCTCCTTCTGCCAACTGGTTGCTGGCATTAGCTAATACTTCTATGACCCTCACATTATCTAACGCTACCATCATTTGAAAGGCCCGAGAATATAAAAATCTCCGATAAGACACTGGCCGCGTTACCCCAGACGGCATTGGCGGTTTTATGGCCGCGGCGTAATAAAGATTCGTCAATTACATCATCATGCAATAAAGTCGCCGTATGTATGAATTCTATAATTGTCGCTAGATGCCGGTGGGCAGTACCGGAATAGTTTAACGTCTTAGCGACCAACAATACTAATAAGGGCGCAGACGTTTCCCGCCGCTATTAATAATATGCTCGCCTACTTTGCGTGCCAATTCGACATCGGCATGAATGCTCGCATAAATTAATTCATCGGTGGCTTTAAAATCTTCATTAACCAGCGTTCGGATAGTGTTTAAATTCATGGCATCATTATAAAGTTAAATTTGATTGAAATACTAGTCCGGATGACGCATTAAAGTTGCTGATATTTTTACGATATTAAATAAATAAGACAGTTACTTTAGGAAAAAACCAACTACTTTTACATATCAATTCAATAGGCTACTCAAAACATAGGGAGGTTTTAGTTTTGAAACCCCAAAGTGCGATAGAGTGCGATAGAGTGCGAATAGTGCTGTCAACCCAAAGTAGAAATGTCCGGTTTTCTCCAAAGTAGAGATGTCCGGTTTTAATCAAATGAGAACAACCAATTTAGAATTAAGACTGACGCGCTTCCAAGGATGGTCTGCTTTTGGTTTGTTGATTTTTTCTTGCAATGGCTTTATCAAGATTCTTACTTTCAACAATTGCTGTGGGGCGATTAGCTTTGTCATAGGTTTTATAGGCTAGTACGCGACCTTTATAGCTTAGTGTTATTTCACCGTGATTATCAATAACGGTTACCTTAGCGCCTCGCATAGTGTAGCCAGGTGTCGTAGTTTGAATCTGATATAGCCTATTGTAGTAACTTACCTCTAGGTTTTAGAGATAAGCCGCTCTTCCTGATGGCTTAAAATAAGTCGTAGTGTCTGTTTATCGGGAAGGGCTTTACGATGAGCATCTGCAGGGGTGGCTGGCTGTACAGCAAAGCGTTTATTGTAACGCTCGATAAACTTTGGCAGGAAGGCATTGGCAGTTTCAATGCTATTAATTCCTTTTAGCCGCATCTCTTTAATTAAACGATCTTGTAAAGTGCCATTGGCACGCTCAACTCGACCTTTGGCCTGGGGTGAGTTGGCGCAGATAAACTCAATGCCAATCTCTCGTATTGCCCGGCTAAATTGCGTCTCTCCAGTACCATTTTGCGCTTCTTTGATATTAACCTAAAGATACTGTGGCGGTCTGAATAAAGCGCCACTGGTCGGCCATGTTTCAGTAAATAATCATGCATCGCATCAAAGTAACCTTGGGTTGATTCTACCGGTATAAAACGCAGTTGTAATATATGGCTTGTTGCATCATCGATAAAACAGAGTAAGCAGCATTCCGGCCCTCTTCCTTCGAACCAGTCATGCTCTGAACCATCTATCTGGACAAGCTCCCCAAAACAAGAGCGCCTTGCGCGCATTTGGTGCTTTAACATACCTGCGCCGCTTCCCGCGCCATAAGCCCCACTGAATCATTAGCCTACGCACACTCTCTACTGACAACCACAAACCATGCTCCTCGCTCAGTTTCTCCTGTTGCAAGGTCGGACCAAAATCCCTATATCGATCTTGTAACAACCCCAATGCGCTGGCTTTAATCTCTACTGAAAGTCGGTTGTTACTCGGCTTGCCGCGCCGCTTTGATACTAACCCCGCAGGACCACACGCAACATAACGCTTCATTAATCGGCGCATTTGTCTGGTGCTCACTCTATACGCTTCGCCGCTTCAATTTGATTAATTTGCCTATCTTTATGCTTCTGCAATACTTCTAAGCGATCAACTTTCTTTTGACTCATTACAATCTCTCAGTCTGCCTTAACATCCCTTGCCTCGCTTAATCAAAAGCGGACATTTTAACTTTGGACAAACCGGACATTACTACTTTGGCGCTACAAGAGTGCGAATGGTGCTTGTCATGCACCATACTTTCTTATAGAATGTTGCGTCTTTCTATACGAATAAATTTTAAGGCCCGATTGGAGTAATAATGTACGCAGTAATCGTAAGCGGCGGCAAGCAACATAAAGTAAAAAGCCAGGCGGGTTGGTCAGCAGAAAAAAATTGAAAAGGCATTGGCGAAGCGGTTGTATTCGACCAGGTGTTATTAGTAGGCGGCGATAGCGGCGTTACATTAGGTACGCCTAGCTAGTAGCGGCAGCTAAAGTAATGGGCGAGTGGTTGAGCAAGGTCGCGGCGATAAGATCCGCATTATCAAATTCCGTCGTCGTAAGCACCATATGAAACGCCAGGGTCATCGTCAATATTTCACTAAGGTGAAAATTACCGAGATTGTTGGCTAAAGAAAGATTAATTTTAGGAGTTACAGAAATGGCACACAAGAAAGCGGGTGGTAGTACCCGCAACGGACGCGACTCCCAGTCGAAACGCAGGTGTGAAAATGTTGGCAGCCAGACCATTAAAGCGGGTAACATAATTATTCGTCAACGCGGTACCAAAGTACGCGCCGGTGAAAACGTAGGCTGCGGCCGTGACCACTTTATTCGCTACTGCGGACGGTGTAGTCGAGTTCTTAACTCGTGGCAAAGAAAGCCGCCAATACGTTCGCGTGGTTGCAAAAAACTAATTGCTTAAATCAGGGCGTGTCCTCATCTACTCTCCACATTTTTCGCTTTGGTAAGCAAATGAGGAAACACCTAGCCTAAAAGCCTCGCTATGCGGGGCTTTTTGTTGTATAATGATCTACATGAGGGGAATGCAAAATTCTTCTTTGTCATACCGGACTTGATCCGGTATCCAGTAAGTTTTGATGTTCAGGATTTCCGCCTTTCGCGGGAATGACGACAAAGGACGCGTAGAACGCTTCTATTTAAGCAATAGACAGTGTTTTATGGCCTCAGGATGCTTTGATAGCGAGGCAAGTTTGAGGCGTAAACCGCTTTGCATGCGGAGTGTACAAATTAGTCCATGAGCAAATGCAAAACCGTTTGCAACGAAGAAATTAATAGCAGGCATATTGAGGTCTTAAAATGAGATTGTAGATGAAGTGACAATTACCATCGAAGCCGGTAAAAGGCGGTAATGGCTGCGTAAGCTTTCGACGTGAAAAATTTGCGCCTTTGGAGGTCCCGATGGCGGCGACGGCGGCGTTGGCGGCAGCGTGTATGTTATTGCCGATATGAATGCCAATACCCTGGTCGATTATCGTTACACCCGTAAGTTTAAGGCCCAAAGCGGTGAAGGCGGTAGTGGGTGCAATTGCCACCGGTAAAGCTGGAAGTTTATATCTAACCGTGCCGGTGGTACTGTGATTTGCTGATGCCGATACAGCGAATGCATGGGCGAAGTATTAAACCACGGCCAGGCTGCGTTAGTCGCCCGCGGCGGCCGCTATGGCTTAGGTAATACGCAGTTTAAGAGCAGCACCAATCGCGCGCCAGACAGTTTACGCCCGGCCTGCCTGGCGAGAATCGCAATGTACGTTTGAATTAAAATTGCTTGCCGATATCGGTTTGTTGGGTTTGCCGAACGCCGGCAAATCTACGTTAATCAGTGTGGTATCCGCGGCAAAGCCTAAATTGCCGATTACCCTTTCACGACCCTCTACCCTAATCTTGGCGTGGTTAAAGTCGCTGACGGCAAAAGCTTTGTAATGGCTGACATTCCGGGTGTGATTGAGGGCGCAGCAGAAGGTGCCGGCCTGGGTTTGCGATTTTTAAAGCACTAACCCGCACCCGGATTGTGTTGCATATGGTTGATATTCTGCCGCCGGATGGAAGAGACTTGGTCACTGCGATTAAAACCATTGTAGGTGAACTGGAAAGATATAATCCTGAACTCGCTCAACAGGAGCGCTGGCTGGTGTTTAACAAAATCGATTTAATGCTCGAGGATGAGGCCAAAAATCGCTAAAGACACCGTTAAAGTTGAAATGGAAGGGGCCGGTCTATTTAATTTCGGCAGCGGGTCAGATCGGTACGCAGCAATGGTGGTGTTTGATTTAATGAATACTTTGCAGGAAAAGTATTTTGCAAAGCTCCCTGAAAACCGTGGGACGTGTTAGGTAAAAATGATGAGCAAGATCAGCCACAACCTGAGTGAAGCGGTTTGCTATTTTAAAGCCGGCGGGCTGGTTGCCATACCGACTGAAACCGTTTACGGCTTAGCGGCTGATGTAATAATCCCAGTGCCGTTAGCAAAATTTTTTAAAGCGAAGGCCCGCCCTGCCGATCATCCTTTGATTGTTCATATCAGCGATGCGAGTCAAGTCGAACACTGGGCGCGCGATGTGCCTGCCGAGGCTTATCGCCTGTTCGATGCATTCTGGCCGGGGCCGTTAACGGTGATTTGCCAAAAGCGCCTCGCCGCATATCAATACCGTGGTGACCGGCGGGCAGATACGATTGGCTTACGGGTGCCTGATCATCAGTCGCGCGCGAGTTATTGACTATTTGGTAGCGGCTTAGCGGCGCCCTCTGCAAATCGATTTGGTCGAATCAGTCCGACTGACGCCAAACACGTCGCTGACGAACTCGGCGATAACGTCGATTTAATTTTGGCAGGCGGCCGTTCGGAGGTGGGCATCGAGTCTACCTGTTGTTGACTTCTCGTGCGATGACGTCCGCATATTAAGACCCGGCATGGTTTCACTGCGATCAGCCGCGTATTAGGCCGTCCCGTTGCGATAATTACGAAGCCTTTACGGCGCGCGTGTGTCAGGTAGCCTGGCAAGCCACTATGCGCCAACGACGCCGGCTGGTGTAATACCTGCTGAACAATTAAAATCGAGAGCGACAGAATTAAACAGCAGAGGCTGGTCATATTAAGCCATTTACCGTAGACGCGAGTCTCCTGGAACGGTTATTGCATTGCCCGATAATCCGTTGGACTACGCGTATGGTGTATGCCGCCCTGCGTGAAGCCGACGCTTTGAAAGCGGATCAGTTTTGATTGTTGCCGTACCTGTGAGTGGCACGCGATAGCTGATCGACTACAACGTGCTACTTATCAAAATCAGGACGCCGATGATCAATTATTTACTGGTCGCGGCGCGATGCTAATCAATAACACACCCACTAAACTTAAGGCGCCCAGTACGTCTGCGATATTATTGAAGCTTGCGCCAACAATCGCCAGAACGTTAGAGTTGCCGGCAATGACAAACAGGTGCGAGAATCACTCCCATTAACGCGCTGCCGCTACTAAGCCGCAAAGCCAGTAACAGTCCGCGTTGATAACGTTCATTAGTGTGCAGATCGCCGGTTTCGGTTTTGCAATTTTTACGAACAAAATAGTTAATCGCAGAACCGATCACCACCGGCGTAATGATTTCAGGCGGTAGATAATGCCCAAACCCACAGCTAAAGCCGGTAGCGTAAGCCGGTACGGCGCAGGAATTTATCGATAATGATACAGACGATTGCAACGCCGCCGCCGATTCCAATCAACTCCCAGGGTGAGAATGCATAATCACGCCCTGCGCGACTGCGGCTAAAGGAAGGCTAGCCTGAGGGGGCCGCCAACATTGCGCCGGATTCATGCCGGATGGGGATACACGCCGGCGATACCATAAGCCTGGAAGAGCAAATTCAATACCGGCCCGATGATTAAAGCCGATACCACGACGCCGATTGCTAACATCGCTGTTGCTTCCAGGGGTTGCGCCAATATATGGCCGGCTTTTTAAGTCTTGCAGATTCTCGTTGGCAATTGACGCCATGCAGCCGATCACGGCAGCGACTAAAATCGCAACCGAGATTACTTTCGGCGCGTTTGCTTGCACATGACCATGGAATAAGCCCAAATAAATTAACGAGATCAACATCACGCCGATAATCAATAAACCGGACATTGGATTGTTTGAAGACCAACCAAACCGGTAAAATAGCCGCAGATCGTGGCCAGGATAAATCCGACGATCAATAAATACGCCAGGGTACATAAGGCAATCATATTAACGGTACCGGATTGATCAAAATATGCAGGCCGCTGATATACCAGCTGGTAATCAGAAACAAGGCCAGCGCGCAAATAATCACACCGAAAATGACCACTCGACCGCGCAGGTCATGCTCCGTACGGGAATCGGTTTAGATAATTTCGCGTGCTTACGGAACGCCGCAGAAGAATGTTGAAAGCCGATAATAATAGGTTTAATTAGCGTAAATGAAGTAAACACCCGCCCACCAGCATGGTGCCTACGCCGACATAACGCAAATGGGTCGACCATAGAGTCATGGCGGCGTCATAAAGCGTCTCCCGGAGCCACGCCATAGTGACTTCTAACAACGGCAAGATGACGACCCAGCCTACCACGACGCCCACAAATAAACTCAAGCCCACTTGAATACCGACGATATAGCCCGCGGCTACCGAAGCAGGCGAAAAGCCGACGCCGATGCCAAACAAAGAACGGGTACTATAAGCCCATAACTGCGTTGTCCGACATAAACTGCAAACCGGCTTGCGATAGGCTCAACAAGCCGCCGCCTAAACCGCCCTGCACCAGATATTTAATGTATTTACCGCCGTTGGCGCTGGCTTAATAAATTACCGATCGCCGTGCCTTCAGGAAATCAAGCTCTGGCAAGTTCAACATAATGCGCCGCAGAGATCGAGAATAGCACCCCATCAAACCGCCGAAAATGGTAATTAAAGTCGTTTCCCAATAAGGAAACCGATCAGGCGTGCACAACGATCATCGCAGGCAAGACAAAGAGATCGCTGCCGCGACGCCTTCACCGGCAGACGCCGCGGTTTGTGCAATATTGCTTTCGAGAACGTTGGCATTTTAAAGAAACGTAACACCATAACGCTAATACCGAGGCAGGAATTGAAGCGGAAATCGTCTGCCCTAGTTTCAATGCGAGATAAGCGTTGGAAGCGGCTAATACGGCGGCTAAGATCAACGACAAAATAATGGAACGGAGCGTTAATTCCGGCAGGTTATCCGCAGAAGTGTATAACGGCTTATCATTTCCTTGACTCATAGACCCTCAAAATACTCACAAAAGACGTTTATTTTACCCAGAATTTTGCTAAGGAAAGCTTTTTGTTATTTGGCCAGTGCATACTAAAATTTATAAGTTTTGCTCGACAATGACTTTACAAGATTTTTGTTCTCTCTACCATCAAAATCGAGTGGAATTATTTAGACATTTTTTCACACAATTAAAATCCGGATTAAAATGCAAGGAGCAAGATAATGTCAGGGCACAAACCAACGAAGGCGCAGCCGCTGAGAATCAGTCTAGCCAGCAAGTGACGTTGAATGTCAATGATAGCGGTAATGGCGTACCTTCCTCAAACAGAGCAACTCAAATAGCAAGCGCTTTAGAAAATAGTATCGCTTTTAGCCTTTTTGTACGTTGGAGCATGCGGGGCGCCAAGCATCTGAAGCCGGATATGGCATTATGATGGCTAACAGTAGTGACATCGCCTTAAAAATTTTAACTCGCTTTATTTTACCAGAAAAGCCTATCTCGCGACTTCTTTACTCCTGGTTGGGTGACGCAGCAGGTACTGCCTTTGCTGTCGGACATGATGAGAACACTCGAAAGCTATCATTAGCGGCATTAAGAGCTATGGCTCTATTAAACACGTTAGTACCAAATACTGGATCGGTACTTTCGCAGGGAATTTGTGCGACGGCCTACTTCTTTGGCGCTTTGTCACCGATCATCGGTTTATTTGCTGCCTATAAAATAAACAAGGCTGTGCAGAAAATGTCGTAGTGGGTATGAAAGTTTTTGGCAAGTGTATTGACTACCTTTCAATTTCTGTTGTACGTATTTGTTAATACTGACAAACCTAAAAAGCGGCAGAAATTGCGCAAAAGATTTTCGCGCATCGCGCCCATCCAACTGCAACAGCGGCATCAGAGCACGCCTTAAACGGCGAAGACGGATCACTATTAGTAAAGCTGAGAGCAGCCCCTCAGTTACTGATTATTTTTGTAAAGAGAACCAAATCCATTGGGGCTTAGCAATTCCTAGCAGCTTATCGCGTGGCTTAATCTTTGCGTTCAGCGGTTCAAATTGCCACCTTAGTGTTCTGTGCGGCGCCGACCAGCGGTTTAGCGATTTCCTTTGCAGTGATCGCGGGTACTACAGCGGTGTTGATGAACTTATTTACTACTGTGATGTATAGCTTAGAATTAAATGCGAAAGCAGCCTTTGACAAACGTATTGCAGCTGCATCACGCCCACCGCCGCCGCCAGCGCCTCCACAGCACCTGCTGCCACAAACACTAACCCAGAAGAAACATATGGCTGGGTATCTAAGTTTCCTGGCTTATTGCGGGCGCAGCTTGCCAATATACCGACTTCCTGGTTATCCTATTTATCTAAAGCAGTTAGTACCGGCGACTTCTTACTGGAAGTGGCGACGATCATAGGTGCTTTAGATCTCTCTAAACAGTAGTGATGTAAAATCTTCGCTGGCCTTAGGTTTGGTCGTTGCTGGCGTTGCCGTTGGCGCCGTTGCTAACTGGCAATGGCGTACGCAATGCGCCACAATGGGCTACAAAGGCGCGCCACGCACTATACAAATGATTGGTGAAGATATTTATTGGGCGGGTTAAAAACTTGTAATGGCGTAGCCAGCATTATGCATTCTTGCAGCAATGTATTTTGCCCACCGGCTGATAACCATTATCAAGATTTGGGAAGCCCTACTACTCATCCTTAATTCCCATGATCTGACATGGCCTAAAGCAATTTGGGTCGTGTCACATTTCAACCCTATTGTGAATAACCATTCATTATTTTCACGTTCTGTTAATCATCCTATATTTGACTACAGCATAAATTTACGTTATAAAAACTATATAATTTATTAGGAATTAGTTTTTATGAATAACGCTGCTGCCGCTATCGTCCGGTCGATACCGCCAACCCACAGTCGCATTCGGTAGGTTATCACTACTGGATGACCGGCACGGGGTTAGTGATGATTGCGGGCCGGTTTTTAGGGGCGCTTATTTTTATTAAAACCTTAGAACAGGCTGCGCCGGTTTTAAAAGTGGATCAGGCTACTACCAGGGGCTTTAGGCATCACTTTTTCGCTATGTTATGGCTTGATCAATCTGGGTCAGGTTCAGAGATCGTGTTTTCTGTAAAACCAAGTCAAATGGCATGAATATTATCGCGGCACCGCCAACATGAGAATCGCCAAACTATTCAGCTTAGTCCCAATGATCAGCACGCAGGTATTAACGGCGATCGGCGCAAGTATCGGGGTTCGCGATTTTTAAAAAATTATGTCAATGAAACGACGGCGACTGTAACCGGTTTATTGGCGTTATTCTCTACCGCAACTTTATGGTCGTATTATTTTCCTTATTGCTTTGATACGGTTGAACGCTTGCTGCTCTATACCGGTTATTGCGGTAAACTCGCTCGCGTGCCTGAAAATATACTTGAAATTTATCAGCTGAATAAGCGTCACCGTGCTGATAAAGTATTTATGTCGGCTTATCAAGGTAACCGCAAGCGAGTCGCCGGGGCTATATTGATTGCGCTGTGCGGCATCCTGAACGCACTGTCATATGCCGCGACGAGGCGTAGGTTACAAAGCGCAATTACAAAGAGCCTGCTAAGCCATTAACTGCTTGGGGCACCGTGATTGCCTCAACCCTGGGCTCGGCTTTAGCATTTCGCTATATGCAACTCCATACCATCTTTGACAGTCTCACTAGCGATGAACATCCTAAACCTTACTCCATCGCCGGTTTCACGGCCTGCGCGCTATTAACCGCCTGGGCCGCAGCAATTAGTTTTGCCAGTACCAGTTGCTTTGTGACCGGCAGCGCACTCTGGCCGCTGGTCGGGGTAGGTGCATTATTTACTTTTGTCGCTTATTTAACCCGTACTGTTCGACTGTATGATGCATTTGATCCTGATTACGACCCGGCGCAAGCCGATAGTCATGAACATCACTGGAATAAATCCATTACTATGCTAACCCGCCATAGCCTAAAGAGCCTGGCGTTGTGGCCGTTCGCATTGCCTATTTTGGGTTATGCGGTGGCGGGCGGCTATTTTATTTTAACTGGCGGTTTTAATAACTTATGGATGACGTTTAGTGCTGATACGCCCGCGGCCTACGCCCACTATAATACGACCACGCCTTTACTGAATGCCGCAGCCCATACCAGCTTGATTTCTTCCGGAACCGGCAAGATTTAACCAGGCTCAAACGATCATTCCAGCCGCTTTAGCGGCATTGACCTCGTGCCATTTTGCTTTAAATAACATCTTTATCGGCGGTCTGTCACTCTTAAATTTTGGCGAACATCTGATTGATGCTTGTGTTGCAATGCTTCAAAGTCAAACTCTAAAACCATACAAGCCAATCATCAGGATGCAAACCCGCTGTTATCAGCTCCTTAATCAGGATAGGGCACAAAACCCGATTTATTGAATTTTCCAAATATAAATAAACCACCGGTGTGATGAACAGCGTTAAAATTGCGAAAGTAATAAGCCGCCGACAACGGCAATACCTAGCGGACGCAGTGCCGGCACCCTGACCGAAAAGCCAAGGCAATGGGCAATGCGCCTAAGATCGCGGCACAGGTGGTCATCATAATCGGTCTGAAGCGGACCAGACAGGCTTGATAAATAGCCTGTTCGGCGGGAAGTTTTGCTGGCGCTGGGCTGAAATAGCGAAATCCACCATCATAATCGCGTTTTCTTAACAATACCGAGCAGCATGATAATACCGATAAAACCGTATAGATCGAGTTGCACGCCACATATCAATAAGGCCAGCAATGCGCCGATAGTTGCCGCCGGTAAGCCAGATAGAATGGTCAAAGGATGAATAAAGCTCTCGTATAAAACGCCGAGAATAATGTAAATCACGATGACAGCCAGAATTAACAGTAAAATCATATTCTGTAAATTGTTGAAATACTTGTGCTGAACCTTGGAAGCTACCGGTTAGGAAGCAGGAATCACCTGGCTTTTCATTGATTCATCAATTTCTTTTACTGCGTCTCCCAAGGTGTATCCGGCTGTAAATTAAAGGAAATCGTCGCTGAAGCTAATTGATCTTGATGATTAACCGTTAAAGGCTGGCTGGCTAAAGTAAATGTCGCAAATGCGGAGAACGGCACCAGGGTATCATTACTGGAGCGCACGTAAAGCTGACCTAAAATATCAGTGTTCTGTTGGAGACTCGGCAACACCTCCATAATGACTTCATAAGTCGTCACATCGCCGTAGATCGTCGAAATCTGGTAGGTTCGAAAGCTTCACGCAAAGTCGTCTTAATGGCTTCATTGGTGACGCCAACGCCGCTGCCTTACTACGAATGATATGCAAGTCAATTTCAGGACTAGAATTTTTGTAAATCCGAACTCACACTTTCCAAGGCCGGCAATTTAGCAAATTGAGTTTGCAAAATAGCCCCCAATGCTGCAATTCTTGCAAATTGGTATCCTGTAAAGTGTATTGATATTCACTATTGCTGGAGCGACCGCCAACTCGGATGGCAGGGACATTTTGTAAAAGATACTTAAACCCGGTACTGGTCATTTTGGGTGATAATTCCTGCATGATTTCATCTGCGGTGAGTTTACTTCCGAAGGTTTTAAGCGGATAAACATTCTACCGGTATTAGAGTACCGCCAGCGCCGCCGGCACCACTACTGACATAACGCCTGCGACGTTCGGATCTTGACGAATGATATTCGCATAGACCTGTTGCTTCTTAGCCATACTCGCAAACCCAATACCTGGATCGGCTTGCGTAAAGCCATCAATTGCCCCGTGTCGGTACTGGGTAAAAGCCTTTTGGCACGACATTAAAGAGCAACGCCACGGCAATAATCGTTAAACCGAAGACACCGCAACGTCAGGCGGCGATGTTTTAATACCCATTGTAAACTGCGATCATAAGTATTGGTTATACGCGCAAGATTTGCTCACTATATTCAGCCCAACGCGGTTGGCGCTCGTCGTGAGACTTTAAAAGCGACTACATAGCATGGGGGTAAGCGTGATAGCAATTAGACCAGAGGTATAATAGCAACGCAGGTTGTCACGGCAAATTCATGGAACAGACGCCCGACAATGCCGCTCATGAATAATAGCGGAATAAATACGGCTACCAAAGATAAGGTCATCGATAAAATCGTAAACCGACTTCTTTGGCACCTTTAAAGGCCGCGACGAACGGGGTTTCGCCTGCCTCAATGTGACGCACAATATTTTCGAGCATCACGATGGCATCATCCACAACAAAGCCTACCGTCAGCGTTAACGCCATTAACGAAATGGTATCTAAACTAAAGTTAAGCCAGGCCATGACCGCAAATGTACCAATGATAGATGGGGCAACGCGATACTGGGAATGATGGTGGCGGTCGGTTTGCGTAAAAACACGAAAATTACCAACACCACTAAAATAGCGGCGATGAGTAACGTACTTTGCACTTCATCGACAGCCGCTTTAATCGAAGGTGAATGGTCATAAATAGTTTGAATTTTGATGTCTTTGGGAGCTGGGTTTCAAAACTTGGTAAAATTTTATTAATATCTTTTATCACGGCTAATGTATTGCTACCCGCCTGATGCTGAATCGCTAAGACAATCGACGGGTGTTGTTATACCAGCTCACAACTTCTGTGTTCTCGACACTGTCGACTTCATGACCTAGTTCTTTTAGGTAAATCAGCGCGCCATTGCGATACGCGACAATCAGGTTACGATAGGCGGCGGCATTATTGAGCTGAGCGTCGGTTTGAATAGCGATAGCACGTTGATCACCCTCAAGGTACCCGTAGGTAAATTACTATTACTTGCACTAACGGCGGTCTCAATATCATCGAGACTTAAATTCGTACTGGCGAGTTTACGTGGGTCAACTTGCACGCACCGCATGCTTCTGCGAACCGTAAACGTTTACCTGCGCCACCCGAGACCATTGAAATACGCTGTGCCAACAGGGTTTCCGCGTAATAGTCTACTTTAGAAATCGGTAATGTCGGTGAACTGACCGATAAATATAAAATGGGCGAATCGGCTGGATTGACTTTTTGTAGCTCGGCGTTTCCGGCATATCGCTCGGCAATTGCTTACTCGCTGCAGAAATAGCTGATTGTACATCCGCGGCGACCGCATCGATATTGGTGTCTAAACTAAATTGCAAAATAATATTGGTACTGCCGAGCGAACTCATTGAAGTCATTGGTCGATACCGGCAATACTCGAAAACTCCTGCTCTAATGGCGTAGCCACGGAGCTCGCCATAGTTTCAGGATCGGCGCCTGGCAAACTGGCGGAGACAAAATGGTAGGATAACTCACATCCGGCAGATCGCTAACCGGTAATTTTATGTAACCAAATAGACCAAATAGCAATACGCCTAGCATGACCAGTGTAGTCATCACGGGACGGCGAATAAATGGTGCACTGATACTCATACTTTACGACCCAACACCCTTATCAGAGCCAGTCTGCAAAGATTTATCTGTGGTATCGGACACTGTCACCCGTGAGCCATCGCTCAAACGTAACTGACCTTCGGTTACGACTTTTCACCCGCGCTCAAGCCTTGTGAAATTACTGTCTCATCGCCCGATAGGGCCGATTTTGACTTGTTTAAAACTCACCGTGTTATTTGGATTAAGCAGATAAACATAGTCGCCTGACTGGCCGACCTGTACGGCACTCGTTGATACCAACATAACATTGTTTAACTTCGCCGCAGGTAAGGTAACCGAAATAAATGCCCCGGCCATAATAATTGATCTTGATTGGCAAAGACCGCCTTCATCGCAATGGTATCGGTGGTAGAATCAATCTTATTATCGATAAAGCTAATCGCACCTGCTCTTTTCGACCGTTAACCTGCAATGTAACCGGGACAGATCCTTGAGCCTGCTGCGCATTACTATTGAGATATTCACGAGAGACGGCGAAATCAACATAAATAGGATTAATCTGCGTAATCGTGACTAACGTTCCGTCAGCCGAAGATTTGATATATTGCCTGGATCAACCTCTAAGCTACCGGTGCGACCATCGATAGGCGAGCGGATGGTAGCATGCTCGACTGCAGTTGCGCTGATTTAATGGCGGCTTTGTCGGCGTCTACGACGGCTTGCGCTGCGGCAGTGGCTTTAAGCTGTGCAAAATCTTGTTGATTGATATAACCTTTTTCCCGCCAACGGCTGATTGCGCTTCGCTTCTAATCATCGTTGCTCAATTTAGCTTGATCGCTTGCTAAAGTTCCTGTGCTTCTGCTAAAGCAGCGATAAGAACGTGGATCGATTTCAAATAACATTTTAACGTAATCACCTTCTTTGAAACCACTTTCAGTAATTCATAAATCCACTAGAGACTGCACTGAAATGGTGAAAGCAAACCTCTACCGTACCCAATGGTTTGTAAGGGGGGTACGCTAACATCTTTTGCTACCGTCCCACGGCTACCGTCACGGCGCTGCTTTGACCTTTACTGTTATGGCTTTGCCAATAACCACTGAAATAAAGCCTAAAAAATCACGATTAAAACAACAAAATGCCAATCGTCGCTTTGTATTTATTTTGCATGAAAAAGCCTCTAAAACTATTTACATAACATACTGAGGTAATCTTGTTTTGTCTAGATTGAAATTAGGATTAGGCTAAATTAATTTTAGCTGAAAATTTGAGTAAAACAGTGAGGATTAATTTGTTTAAATTTTTGTACCAAATTTAGGCAGAACATGCCTGTGATTTATTCTGTTTTACATTATAATATTCAATATTTCACAGAAGCCTGATTATATGAAATGGACTTTATTATCAATTAGTATCAGCGCCCTCATTTTAAGCGGCTGCAACAGCACAGCGCATACAGCAGTAACAACAATCAGTTTTCGCTACAAGTTTCCTCGGCAGACCCCAAGTGGCAAGATACGTTGCAGCAAGTGGCGATGCCGCTATCCATCGTACGCCATCACCCTGATCAACAACGGCCCGCTTAATTTGCAACCGGATGCGCAGCGTTACAACCAACGCATTGAGCGGACCTTTTAGCATCACGCAAAACAATTGCCAAAATGTGAACCGCGGCGAAACCTGCAATATCACCGTGATTTACTCGCCGCAAAGCCTTGCCGATTATTTTAATAGCCAAACTTTAACTTTTAACACAAACAGCGGCCAAACTCAGTCTGTACCTGTTACCGGTATTCCACCTACGATCAACCTGGCACTGAATAGATACGCCTCAATCGTACGGGTATTAAAGTTTCTGACGGAGGTAGCCAGGCGTTTAACGCTATGCTCGATACCGGTTCATCGCTCTTAGTCATTGAACAAAGAAGACCTGGGGCTAATGCGCAAAATACCGGTCAACAAGCCGCTGTGCAATATACCACCCAATCCGTGACAGGGACTATATATCTTGCCAATGTCATGCTGGATAATAACAGCAATATTGCAACCGCGACGCCTGCCCCGGTGCTGGTGGTGCCGCAGGGAAACCTCGCAGGCTTCGGCGTTACGGCCATTTTGGGGTCAAAATGGACAACCAGGTCTCGGCTAGAATTTACCTGCTTTATCCTATAATCAAATGATGATCATCGACCGACCTGATCGGCTCCTTATCCTCGGCACCTTTAATAATACCATTCTAAATAGCTACAACGCCGCCCAACTCACGCAAACTGCTTGTGTTAATTACGGTGTTAGCAATATTTCTAACGGCACCTGCTGGTATGATCGAGGCGTGCCTGTCACCTATAATATTACCGGCGATCCTGCTACGCCGCGGATAATAAATTCGATCTTTGACGGTGGCGAACCCCACACAACTTATTACGCCAAAACCAAACCGGCTTGGATAAACCTTAACGCTCAGGGCTACATCAGCAATTCAATGACGGCCTCACTCAATCTAAATGGACAGAATATATCTATTCCACTCACCTCGGATATCACGCTAAACTTGAGTCCCGACAATACTGAACGTGTTAATACCGGCTATTTAGTATTTGATACCTATAAAGTTTTATTAAATCAAGCCAATGGCACGATTGGCCTGAAAAGAATGTGCCATAAGCCGATTGTGTTTTACTGAAAAAAAGCTGGAAACGTGAGCAAACGTCGATTAATATGTATTTTTAGAGAATAGCTATGTCGCATTTTATTGATCTTAGCGTATTAAAACGCAATCCGCGTTATGGATTATTATTCACCGGTCAATCCATCTCATTTCTCGGTATGATGATCGTTAGCGTCGCATTGCCGTATCAGATTTATCATCTTACCCATTCGACGTTGATGATCGGTTTATTAAGTCTAGTGCAATTAATCCGTTACTATTCACGGCCTTGATCGGCGGCGTGCTGGCAGACCGTCATCACCGTAAAAAATTCTGTTGATTGCTGAAGCCTTGCTGGCCATTAACTGCGCTGGCCTGGCGTTGAACGCATTGAGTGCAAAGCCTAGTATTTTGCTGATCTTTATTATTTCACCGATCGCCGCGGCGGTATTTGGGATTCATCGCCCTGCTCTGAACAGTCTGACTCAGCAACTGGTTGAGCGCAAAGATTTTCCGGCGGTAAATGCGCTAAGGACGTTTATTTATAGTGGCGGCATGATCATCGGCCCTGCGATTGGCGGGTTAATCATTGCCCATTTTGGTCTATTCACCACCTTTATTGTTAACTTTGCGACCTTTGCGATCTCCTGGCTTGCGATTGCTGCCATTAAAATATCCGCGCCCTGCCGTCCAGCATGTAGGTTCTACCTGGACTCTATTGAAACAAGGCATGGTCTACGCCTTTTCCCGCCAAACCTTGATCGGCACTTACGTGGTCGATTTTGTCGCCATGATCTTTGGCATGCCGAACGCGCTGTTTCCTGCCATCGCCCTGCATTACGGCGGTGCAGAAACCCTAGGACTCCTCTACTCAGCGCCTGCCATCGGCGCGGTTATCATTCCTTTGTCAGCGGCTGGACCCACCGTATCACAGCCCATGGTAAAGCTATTGCTTATTCGGCCATGCTCTGGGGGTCGCTATCATCTTCTTTGGATTGAGCCATGACCTATGGCTGGCATTTTTTTCTGGCCATGGCGGGCGCTGCCGACGCGGTGAGCGGTATTTTTAGGCAAAATATGTGGAACGATATCGTTCCCAATGAATACTTTGGCCGCCTGTCTGGCTTGTCACTGATCAGCTATTTGAGCGGCCCTAAATTAGGCGACACCGAATCCGGTTTAGTCGCCGCGGCATGCGGCATCACCGCCTCTATTATCTCGGGCGGCGTGCTGTGTGTGATCGGAGTCGGCCTGTGCTGTTATTTCTTACCGAAATTCTGGCAATATCGCAGAGAGTAATAACTATCTGCCTTGTACCAAAAGGATGGTTGTTGCCATTCTCTTGATGTTTTTCGTTGGAATACACATCATGGTCATTTTCTGATCACTCCTGAACATGACTGTTGCAGGATGGTCCGATTGGGAATCTTTATCAACATTGATTTGTAAGTCGCTTTTCTTTCACATCCTCAGCCCTTAAACGAAGTGTGATCTCATTACGATCTTTATCCAAAATGCAACGGACTCGTCAGGACAAGGGCAATAGGCTAGGATTTCACAAGTAGTCGGGCCAGTCACTTCAAAAGCTTGCTTAACCCAACTTTTAATGAAGTCATTTGGCCGACAAGAGGACGCTCTCGCTTAGATTCAGCAATAGCAACCCAGCTTGCAATAGCGATTAATAACATTTTAAGTTCATATTTACAGGCTCCCCACGATATATAATGACTGAATTATAAGAGAACCATACAAAACACCAGCTGTTTTACCAGATTTTATTTGGGTTATAATAATGTAAGACGCATCTGACCAACCTAATGCCTATGACATAAGCGTAATGAGTACCTTCTATAATAGACAAGCAAAATCAGAAATAATTTTAAGTTCTGCTTGGTATTTCAACCAGAAATCCTTATAATCTTGAACGCATTGTCCGTATAGCTGAGTTGTTTAAATATTGTAATTAGGCATCACCTTTTCGACCAAGTCATTTTCGCGCTGGCGAGTATGACCTATCGAGATTCTCGGTTTTGCCAATACGTAAATTAGCGGGGCCGGTGCTTTGATTCATTAATTAAGGCGACTTTTTTGTAACAAAGCCTATCGACATTCAACGTGCCACCCCGGACTTGATCTGGGGTCCACAAGGTCATGCGGTAGGTCATTGAATGTCGAACCGCCTAATCGATTCCGGCTCAGAGGCCGGAATGACAACGAGTGCAACCCGTCGCAATTAATGACTTGGAGCACTAAAGTAACAAACGCCGGTATAGCTCAGTTGGGTGAACCGAACTAAAATAAAGCATCGCTTTATTCCGGTGAACGCCTTCAAGCCTTTGGCTTGTTGGCCCGGAAAAACAGCGCGGCAATTTGTGATATCGTGACAAGGATTAATGTATAACGCCGGTATAGCTCAGTTGGGTGAACCGGATTAAAATAAAGCACCGCTTTATTCCGGTGAACGCCTTCAAGCCTTTGGCTTGCTGGCCGGAAAACAGCGCGGCAATTTGTGATATCGTGACAAGTTAATGTATAACGCCGGTATAGCTCAGTTGGGTGAACCGGACTAAAATAAAGCACCGCTTTATTCCGGTGAACGCCTTCAAGCCTTTGGCTTGTTGGCCGGAAAAGCAGCGCGGCAATTTGTGATATCGTGACAAGTTAATGTATAACGCCGGTATAAGCTCAGTTGGGTGAACCGGACTAAAATAAAGCACCGCTTTATTCCGGTGAACGCCTTCAAACTGCACTGGCTTGTTGGCCGGAAAAGCAGCGCGACAATTTGTGATATCGTGACAAGTTAATGTACAACGCCGGTATAGCTCAGTTGGGTGAACCGGACTAAAATAAAGCACCGCTTTATTCCGGTGAACGCCTTCAAATGCTGGCTTGTTGGCCGGAAAGAGCAGCGCGACAATTTGTGATATCGTGACAAGTTAATGTACAACGCCGGTATAGCTCAGTTGGGTGAGCCGGACTAAAATAAAAGCACCGCTTTATTCCGGTGAACGCCTTCAAACCTTTGGCTTGTTGGCCGGAAAAACAGCGCGGCAATTTGTGATATCGTGACAAGTTAATGTATAACGCCGGTATAAGCTCAGTTGGTAGAGCAGCGCATTCGTAATGCGAAGGTCGTAGGTTCGACTCTATTACCGGCACCATATTTTCTAGGATTGTTAAGAATTTTCAAAAGTTCAATTTAAAAATACAATCACCTGTGGTGTCACAGTGGTGCAAAATAAATAAACCACTTATCGCCTATCGCAGAACGATCACAATGCTGGCACAATGAGCAATATTATTAAGCTATTTAAGTGATAGTATCTATGGACTTATGCCCAATACGAATTTCGCGACTTTTTCAACAATCGTACAATTATGACTTGATATTTTGAATAAACGATACTGAAAAACGCAAATCAAATTAATTAGGCCGGACCGAACTTATTATTGATCCAGGCAAAATTTTCGAACGGTTGTCGTAGATCAAAACCAGATAATACAAGTATCCAAAACTAACATGACGGCATTAGCGATAGCGGCGATTTCGTTGCACCACATTGCTGGTGTCCGGTATGCTGTTGTAAACGAATACTTGATAGGGTAGAGTCCTAGGGCCGGGGTTTGCCAGACTAAAGGAACAATAGCCAATTCCTTTTGAACCAGAGCAACACAGCGATTAGCAACCACGACCAATACATAATAGATTCCCACATCATTAAAGCTGTGTGATGGTCACCTAATCTGTAAAACATTTTACTAAAAAGTACATCCACATAAGTTGCGGTGATAAAGGAAATGATTGCCGAAACTAAAAAGTATAATATAAGTTTACGCATGTTGTATTCCTAATACGCTGCTGCGGCCACTCTTCCCATGTTAAAATACTAAAAGCACTGAGAGAATCGGCAGCCAGGAAGAGCACATAAGCCATCTGTAAAGAATACACAAACGCCCCAGGCAATAGCAGCCCCACCAGTCAATAATTTGCGATGTTGCTTAATTTACCGACACCGCCACTGGCTAGCACAAATTTATCATCTATGCTCAAGCTATGGAAGGAGTTCTGGCTTGCAATCTGAACTTGCTGGCTAATATCGGCGGGTAAGTTGTTTAGAGGTAGTATTTGCCGGAAGCTTCACAACCCATGTCACCGGAAAATTCCCAGCCTTGATAAATGAAATGTTGGGGAGTTATATTAAATCCTGCTTTAAAGTCGTTAGGTAATGTAGCTCTAACTCTCCTTCCCCAACGGAGTTTTCAATGGAAGACTTAATCCCAAAAGAACCGCGTGCAGGATCGAAATTTTCCTGGAATGTTGTAACAAATCCATCAAACTTTTCTTTGGCTTCGTAAGCAATCGTATTAAAACTGCCCATGCCCAGGATTGAATTATTCAAGCTCCTATCTTACGCATGCAGATCGTGCCTTTTAGCGCCAATTCCCCTACATAAACCAGGGGTGGGACACGTGTGACGAAATGAATCTTCGGCAGGCTGTCTAAAACCAACTACAATCGGCATGTGCTGGACGAAGGTTTTTGCATTAAGATAATCAGCGGCAAACATACCGGGATTATTGAGGTTCTTCCGCTTAGCAGGGACGTAATATCGCGGCCGCGGTGAGCCGCTTAAGTCTTCGCTCGGTACAAACGCACAAAACTGGCCAGTGAGACTGGTCTGACGTTTAAAGTCTACATAAAGACGGCTGATTGCTTCCCATTGGCAGCCAGTCTTGCTATATAACAACCCTTCTATAGCGCCCATATTATTCTCACTTAACAAACTTGGGCTTTTCAAGATCAAAGCCGACGATGACGGGTGTACCGATTACCTGATTAGCCGAGTCATAAGGTATAAATTTTTCATCTAGTCTTGTGTAAGCTAGGGACAGGTATTCAACGCCCGTGTCACCGCTATCGGCAACACTTGCCAATTGGCGTTCAACGATAAGCGCATTATACAGCGTAAACTCATGATACACCTGTGCGCCTGAGCCGGTGCGACAAACCTGCACAATCACCTTATCAAGACATTTGCCGCTGGCAAATAATTGATAAAGCTGCGGCGAGCTTTTATCGGCGAGTTTGACGAGTTCAAAGTAACTGGTGCTGACTCCCGCCTTCGCGGTTATTCATATAGCCGACTTTCATATCGACATTACGGCTTTTTCCAAACGAGTAAGACAACACAGGAATCTGGCCTTTGTGATTAGCATCGGTCGCCATGCCGGTAATGCCTGGGATACTTAGATAAATGTTCATGAATTACCTCTTATTTATTATTTAATCTGATTGTATAATAAACATAGCATAGTTTACTTTGCAGCCAAAATAAACTTTAAGTTTTTGCTGATAGATTTGCAGGTCTGACAGTTTTTTTACCAATCGATTGCAGTTCGCTTAAATCTTTGTCATCAAGCTTTTGATTAGTTTACTTTTTTTGAGTGAAGCCATCTAAAACTCGCTTAAAACGTTAATGGTACTTGCCGGGCCTAAATAACGCTGCAACTCGATATTGATTTCTTTTAATGCGCGATGCTCTTGCTTATTTAACATTTTTTTAAATGCGCTATTTTGATTTAAACAATCAACAAGATCTTGAAAACCAAATACTATCTCTGTTACATTTCTCATCATAATTACTACCTATTAAAAGAGGCTCGACATGAGGTGAATTCTTACCGAGCCAATGTGCTATGAAACTTTGGGATCTTGAATATCCCTGTTAACAAACTTGCTTTTACCTTGATTTGATAGCTTAAACTCTTCTAAGCGTATTTCATCTTGTTGCGACCACTCAAAACCCGCGATGTAAGCTATCCGAACTCGTTGTTCCGGCGGCACTGCTGAAAATGCTACTTTGTCGTTCATTAAACTCATGGCTGAATAAGAAACCTTTTTCCACTGCGCTTGTCTTTCATCCAAAAATAAAGGAATTGGTTTCCTCGTCATAAGTCTGGCTATGAAGCACCATGCCTCACCCCGAGCTTTTAATTTTCATTGCGGATACACTCAAAATCCGGACCGGTTTGTCAAAGATTTTAGCGAGCAATTGACTACCAGATTTAGGTTTGGCCTCGTCTTTATTGATATAAGACAATATAAATTCTATTAAAAGCACACCATTTTGCTTCCTTATCATTTTCTTTGCCATTTTGGATACTCCGATCATTTATTGGTTATGTAAAAAATAAAAAATCCATGCCTAATGACTAGGCATGGAGAAGAGTAACGGAGTGCTGCCATGAGGTGAAACCAATAAGCTCTTATAGTGAAGGACAGCCCTAAAGCATAAAAGACTAATCCATGAAGGCTGATTCGACATAATTTCATAACAATATCCCCGAGGTTTGTTAGGCATCCTTGCCGAAAAAATGCTCCATGCGCATCGGGAGATAACAACTGCTTGACGATTCAATCGTGCAAATTAATCGACTAGCAACCGACAGGTGAATCCTGTAGAATGCTAGTCACAGTATGTTGACCCCGATGTTTTACTACTGTGCCTGCGATAAAGGCGCAAACTTTTATCTGAATTTCTTTAAACTTACAAATAAACGTCAAAAAATTCCATTTTGAAATTTTTATTGAATGTTTAATTTACTTAATCCCGCTATTTAACTATACTCCAAATAGATTATTTAGTTAATTTTCCAATTTTGGAATATAATTTACAATTTTTAATTCCATTTTAAAAGAATTTAGCTATTTGTTTGCACTTTGTCAACGATAATTAAAAAAATAATTTAGAGTTTTTATGAACATGAGAAAAAAATAAGATGAATCAAAGTCTTGAGAAATTTTCACTTATTTTTAATAGATTGTTAAAAGTTCTGGGTTGTCCTTAACGGATATACACCACAACACAGGTATTCCTATAACCACGCTTCATAACATTGCAACTGGTAAAAGCCCTGATCCAAAGTTGTCGACATTACACTCTTTAGCAAATGAATTTGGTCTCACAATTGATCAAATAGCTGGTAGAGTGCCTCTGCCGGAAGGAATCCAACAAGTCATCAATACATTTCAAACTCTATTGCCTTTGGTACCCAACAAATTATTGAATGAATGGCAATATTCTAAGTCAAATATTCCTAGTGATCTTTGCTTGCAGTGGGCTAATGTAGATATAGCGCCTAGCGAACGTGCTTTTGCATTCTTGTCGATAATGATAAATCACTCCCTGTATTTCCTCGCAATACTTTACTAGTTGTTGACCCCTTCTTGAACCGGAAGATAAGCATTACGTTATTGTTTCTTTTAAACAAATTAATCAAACAGGTATTCGCAGGATTAAAAAGATGCCGATATAATCTACTTAAACCCGATTGTAGATACAGGAAGAAACCATGTGCTTGACTCTGATGGACATCACATTCTAGGCACAATTCTTCAAGCTAAAATTGAACTTGCGTTAAAGGAGTAACATGAAAACAAAACTCATTTATTCGTCGGTGCACGTAGCACGGGAACAGAAATAAAATTGCGTATAGAAGATCAACAAGGCAACATTCTTGCTAATAGTGAAGCTGGCCTGCCAATATTTGCTTTTCTGTAGCTGAATCTTGGCAGAATGTTAACGATGCTCTCAACAAAGCAGCGCAAGCAGGCAAATTAATTTAAATGAATACCATGTCCATGCTTGTCTCGGCCTCAAAGGTACTGAGGTTGAAGAAGATTTAATGGACTTTAAGAATAAGGCTAAATATCCACATCCATTTGATACACTGCTTGTTAAGTCAGACGGTGAAGTAGATTGTCTTGGCGCACATGGGGTGATAATGGAGAAATTATCATTATTGATGAAGGCATAGCCGCCTATCAATTTAACAATAAAAATGGTTTAAAGTTGGCGGCTGGGGTTTTCCACATGCCGATGAAGACTGCGCCGCTTGGATTGGACTGCAAGCACTCAGATTGACTTTTCACTGGCAAGACGGCTACACAGAAAAAACGCCACTATTAGAAGCAATTTTGCCCACCATAATCACAGCCTGTCTAAGATGGTTGAATGGGGTTTAAAAGCTAGCCAACGTGATTACAGCAATATTGCTGATATCGTAATTGAATATATTGAACTCAATGACCTAACGCCATTAAAATTATTAAAAGCGCAGCATTGGAAGTCGATAAGATTGCCGATGGGCTTGATAAAAATCAGGTCAAGCTCTGCCATGCTGCCTGTTTGGTCGTTTAGCTAAAATGATGGAAAATTACGTTGGCAATAAACTTAAAGCAAAACTTATCTCCCGTAAAGGAGATGGGGTTGATGCGCATTATTTGAGGTTAAGAACTACGTTAAAGCATCGATTAGATAATCCAGGCTTTTTATTTGTAGGGTGTTGAATAACTTTAAATCCTAACTTTGCTGGCGCATTTAAATTAGCCTCTAAATCATCGATATAACATGCCTCATTTGGCATAATTCCGTTAGCAATCACATGTTGATATATTTCAACTCCTGGTTTTCTCATACCAAGATTGAAGGATAAAAGATTTTCTCAAACAGAGAGGAGAATTCTTCTTTGTGAGTAGTCTTGTAAGCTGATTCAATATGTCGATAATGAATAGGATTGGTATTAGATAGAATATATAATTTCAGCCCTGCGCATTTTAATTTTTTTCAAAACTTTAACGCTATCAATATGCACACCACCTTGATTTGAATTCCAAGCCTGTAATATCTTAGTTAAATCCTTTTCCAAACACTGAAATGCTAAAAATTTCAAAAATTCTGGCCTGATATTTTCCTAATTCATATTGTGTACAAAGATCAGATTGTTTCAGCAAGGTAAACAGTTCTTCCGGATTATGCATCCCAAGATTTGCAAAAGATTGAACGACTTTTGGCGGATGGATATTTTCAATTACGCCACCCAAATCAAAAACTAAATGCTTGATTTTATTAGGCATCTAGCTTTATCCCGAAATTACCTTTTGAAGTTCTAATATGCAATCTAAAAGCTCTCTATGACCTTGGAATTCTTCTCTTCCATGTAACACACGCTTATTGTCTGTTATCAATACTTGGCTTACCTCTAACTTAAATTGAATGGTATTTATTTTGATTAACTCTGTCAGCTCTTCAAAATATCAACCATTTGCCTCGATAGATAGATGTATTCATCATTACGAAACCGAACTTTAATCTTTTTATTACTTACAGAAAACACTTTTGAATGGAGATAGCTAGTTTTATTTTGATCTGAAAAAACGGCTTCCAATTTTAACAATTTATTTAGCTTATCGAGTAAGCTTCTGCAAAACATCTTGCATATCAACTATGATTGAATCGCCACCCTCAAACGCTTGGCGCTTGCACCACAAACCAACTAAATCAGGGCATTCTTCACTACTGAACGATCGGTATGTGGAAAAAGACTATCTCTTGTAAACCCCAGACGTTCTTTCCTATTTAAATCTGAAACCCTAACAACATATTTATTTTCATCTGCGTCTATTTGAGTAATTAGACGACCTATTCTACGGCCTAAATGTAAAAATTCTTCTAGTCGAGACACATCATTAATAATTACAAACCAAAATCCTCTAACGCAATACGAACAAACTCACTTAAATTTTCGCATTCTAAAGGGATTTTTACCGCTTGATTTGATTTGAGATTTACATGATTTTGGGTGATATTCACTAAACTCATCACACTTCACTACCCATAAAATCGCTCGCCTTAATCTTGACGGATGACGAGAGCGCATTGTATATCTTTGATTGCTGGTACAATCAACAATAAAATAAAAACCTATGCTAAAATATCGTTTTAAATAGAGTTTGGAGTTAACGGCTTCATGAAAATTGCAATCTTTGATATTGATGGCACGCTAACCCTTGCTCATCCATCTGAACTACTAGATTCATCTAGTTTCACTACTTTAGATTTTGGCGATTGATTACGGAGTTTTTGTTCACCCTGATAAAAGCTTTATTCGTTATAGAGGAAGCGGCTTGGCAAGACTACATAAAACAGTAACAGATAAAGAAACATTTATAAAATCATCGGAAGAAATGCTTCAGAAGAGTTTAGATATGTTTAACCAGTAACAGATGAAAAAGCTGTTCGTGCATTTGCACGAAAATTACCCTTCAATTTTTTAGAAAGGGGAATTGTTAGACCAGAGGCTATAAATTTCTTAATCAAATGCTCAAAACCCACCGCTGCATTCTTTCCACTGGCAGTTACGAAACAGGCGCACAAGGTTTTGCCGATGCCCTATTTGAGTCAGGAGTTGTCGACCCGATTAATTCAGCAAACCTCGTCATTAGTGGCGCTAAAGTCGATTGGGTAGTAGAAAATTAATTCGCGCCAATATTCATGAATACAAAATTCAGGCTATATGCGAAGCACTTGCTATTTCAAATGAAGCAGAACTTACTGCTATGACAGATATGGTTTTCTGATGACCCTCGGCAATGATGCTGGGATTGTAAGACTAACGGCCCCGTCCAGATGTTTTATAATTAAAACGAATAGAAAAGTCCCTGTATCATCCGAATATACGTTAACTACTTGGGCCGAGATTAATGCTATGCCTGAATTAAGATTCAACGCAGAGGCAAAAGCAATTGACGACGTTATACCCCAGGTTTAGATATGATTCAAATAAGCACTCACTGAAAGCAGAATAATGGCAAAACTTGGCGCTAAACCTGTAAGCCAATTGGCAGCTTGTTTTCCAACCAAACCATTCACCTTGAACAAGTCCCCAAAATTACTTGTCAAAATAATAAAGATCATCAATAAAGGCCACGCACCAATAACTGTACCTAAATGTCCCAAGCTCTGCGCCGACTTGCTATATAAAATCAAAGAAGAAGTAAAAAAGAACACCCATGCCTAATGGATTAGCCAATAACTTGCTGTTCCAGTTTAAACAAATCCTGAACGGTTAAATTTTCTTCATTAAGTAAAATTGAAATAGCATGTACGGGATAAAGCAGAGGCAAAAATGCCAATCCAGGGCATATTGGCAGCAGCTAATTGGCTAGCGCCAGCTTGGGTTGCCAAATGGTTTATTACTGGTAGTGAGTAAGCATAAGAAAACCCCTGAAGCGAACAGAAAATGCCAGAAAACACATAAAAGAGATACCGGCTATCACTTTTGAGAGACACATGCCCTACTTCTAGCGTTACATTTAAGGATTTGTGATATTACGTAATTTTACAGCGCGAGCAGATGCTAAAACAGCCAATACAAATAAGATTAAAGCACCACACTCTAATAACCCAAATAGAGTAAAATTCTTGCAGGCTCCATAACTAGTAGCGGCAATAAGCTACCGCCAATTGTTCCTAATGAGATATTTAGTGTAAAGGCAACACCATCCCTATTGAATTCAAAGATAATGTAAAAGAACCATTCCGATACCAAATAAAATACCGCCAATGCCTAAGATCGACAAAATTTTTGTTGGTGCACTGAATAAAATTGCTAATGAGTCGTGGTTTAAAAAATAAGTAGTGCTTAAAGGAACAATAAGAAAACCAAAAATGAAAATACGAACCATTTGCTCTCGTCAGACCATTTTGTTAAATACTTGCGGGGCATGGCAAAGAGCCATTTACAAAACCCGCTAAAACCGCAAATAAAAGCGCATAGAGAAATTCCATAAAACTCGTCACAGGTTGTTTAATTGCTATTATATTATGATTAATAAACAATATATAGTTTTAGTGTCGTTATATCACAAGACCCTATAAGCGATACCCCGATGTATTGCAAAGACGTTTCAAAGTCCGCGAATAAAATAAGCGGCGCAATATACATTGCCAACTGCGTTGACAAAGTGTATTCTTTTTATACTATGGCGATAGCGTTTGCAAGGATGCATGGCACTCGCTCAAAGGACAGTGCGCTGTGGATGGCGCAGCCTACGCAGTGCATCTAAATTATCTGACGGCGGACTGGTGAGACGTTTGATTATACAGACAAGCCTCATGTCGACTATTCCGTCATTATGTTGCCCGCTGGTGCGGATAAGCGCTATGCTGAGCGCAGTTATCTTTGGAACCAGGTTGAGCATTCCGGCGGGCCGATTCACAACTTGCTAAAGATTGCATATTAGCTTTACCTAAAGAATTCAGGCTAGAGCAAAATATTGAGCTTGCCAGAGGCTTTGCTGATTTACATTTTGTATCTAAAGGTTTAGTGCTGATGTCTCTATTCACATGGAAGATGGCAATCCCCATGCGCATGTGTACATCACTACTCGCCGCCTGATTGGTAATGCCTTCGATAAATATAAAGCCCGCGATTTGAATCTGATTTTAAGAACAAGCACGGCCAAAGAGGCTATGTCTCTGAAGAGATTATTGGAATGATAAATGGCGGGAATATCAAAATCATTATTTCCAAGCTAAGGGCATCGATTTAGAAGTGGATGCTAATTTTTGGTGGCAACCGTCCATCAAGGCCGAGTTCGTGAGGCGATTCATATCAAAGAGAGACTAACCGCTTAGTCAAATACGGCAGCCATGAGATTGCCCTGTTTGAGCCTGAAACGGTTATTGCCATTTTATCTGAGAAAAGCAGCGTGTTTAGCGAAAAGACCTCTGCGCCCTTTTCAAAAGAACACCGGAAATACAGAGGAGTTTACCGAAAGCTTAAACAAAGTATTAGCGCATGATTCTTTAGTGGCATTAGGCCCTGGCGATGATGGACGTAATCGTTTTACTACCGTCAAACAATTGCTCAAGAAGTTGAGTTTCAAGAAAACGCCCTGCATTTATCAAGGTCAATCGTCATTTTGTCAAAGCTGATATTTGTGACAAGTTGATTGTGCAACATACCCTAAAAGTAGAACAGGCCCGTGCTTTAAAACATATTATGCATGGCGCTGATGTTACGGCCATTGTCGGCAAAGCGGGTACGGGTAAATCGCATTTACTACGTGCAGCGCGGGAAGGAACTTTAGAAGCATCCGGCTATCGAGTTTATGGCATCACATTACAGGTAAAGCCGCTGAGGGTTTAGAGAAGTCAGCCGGCATCGAATCGCGCACCATTCACTCTTTCATGTATCTGGTTGAAAATGGCAAGCTCTCCTTAAACAACCGCGACATTATCGTAATGGATGAAGCGGGTATGACGGACATTACCCAAATGCAAGAGTGGTTAAAGTTGTTAAAGCTATTGGCGCGAAATTGGTACTAGTAGGTGATCATCGGCAATTGCAACCGATTGGCCCTGGCGCACCCTTTAGAGCTATTGTTGAGCAAACCGGCTTTGCTGAGATTAACACTATTGTCCGGCAGCATGATGACCGGCACAAAGCCGCGACCGCTTTGCTGGGCTCTGGCAACACTGCCGCGGGATTAAGCTATTATCAATCCGCTGGCAATATCATTATCAGTACCCTACCCTAGCTTGCGAGGCGTTAATCAAGCAGTGGGCGGAGGGTTTGACGGTAACTCATATCCAGGGCGTATGATATTGGCTCACCGTAACGCCGACATCGACAAGCTCAACCTATTGGCACGCGACAAGCTCAAAGAAATGAAGCTATTAAGCAATGGCGAAGTGATGAGCACCAGCAAGGTCAGCTTGAAATTAGCATTGGGAGCGCATCGTCTTTCTGAAAAACGATAATGCACTAGGCATTAAAACGGTGAGTTTGTCACCGTTGTTAATGTCACCGCTGACTATATGGCTGTCCTCTCTAAAGATAAAGGACTCGTTAAGATTGATTATCATCGATACCAAGACTTTGCGTATGGCTATGCTGCCACCGTGCACAAAGCGCAGGGTGTGACGGTAGATAACGCTATATGTGTGCTGGCGGGCGTTATTGGAACCGGAATATGACCTATGTTGGCGATGTCGCGGCATCGTAAGAATGTCTATCTATATGCGGATAGTAAACGCACCACGGTTATGAAGCTTAAGCCGAAATCTTGGCAGACTCAGCATCAAGAGACTCAGTAATTGATTACCCCTTATCATTTAGCACGCCGTGGTTTTGCAGAAGACAGTGTTGTAGGCCGAGCAGTTGAGGCTATACACAAAGCCACTGATGCCATCCATGATCAATGGCTGTATGTAGTGAACTGTGAAGCCTACCTCATTAAAAGTGGCCGAGCGCGAAGCCCACAACCAAACATGATGCAGAAATTCAAACCAAGCGTGAAGAAGCCAAAATTGTTGCCAAATATGCCGACCTATCCGAGCACCTGAAGATAAATGGCGTGACATTTACCAAGCGCAAGAGGCGCTTGGCGAAGCTATATTGTCGGTATGAAGCCACCGCCAAACTCGCCCGCAGAAAAAATGCGCTAGCTGATATCCATACCCATCAAGACAAGCTGCAACTTGCTATTAGCCAATAACCTGAATATAGTCGACATCAAAAGACGCCAAAATCATCAGGAAGGCAGAGAAAATACGCAGTAAACTCACTGTTGATAGAAATGATACGGTGACGGTATCGCCTGAACTTGGCGGGCTCTTAACTCATTACTTTACGCTTGAAAAACAAACCAGCGATAAAATCTCTGAGTTTTTTGCACGTACTAAAGGGCTTCGACAGAAATAAAAATGCCATGAGAAAGAAATCACGATACTCGAAGATAAAACACTCGCTCTCTCTTATGTGCTCTCTCGCACAAACCTTTATATGACTTTGACCAAACCTACTTTAAACAGACCTACAAAAAAAAGAATACGACATTGAACGCGCTTTACTTCATTAAAGACAACGTTATTCATAAAGATCTTCATGGCGCATACAAACTGTCTAGCTCAAATATTTATGAGCATTCTGAATATTTACACCAAAATATCAAAGATAACATGAGCAAAGACATCAATAAGCAGGACACCGCGGTCAAAATACTGCTAAGGTATTGATCCCCTATCCGATAATCTCAAAGCGAACAATGCTGACAATGATCGAAACACAGAAAACCATTTGCAGGCCATGCGTAGTTTGAGCTTGGCAATTAACACCAGCGAGGAAGCATCACGCTATCAAGCAATGACCGATCAGAAAGAAGCCTGCAAAGCGGCATACCAGACGTTATTAACAAATGAGTGAATATCAGCAATTAACGCGCAATCTTTACCGTGAAGATACTCGCAGCTTTGACCCTGGCATAGTTAAAAGATTATCGAGAACAACAGCTTTGATAAAGCTCACCTGCAAAATATGCATGATTGGATGCATTTCACCAGCCAAAGCCTGGGGCTTGGCAGAAGCGGTGGCAGATCGCGTTAGTGATGGCAATTTACTATTTTAATCCTTCTCATTTTCGGTTTATTTACTTTCTTCAGCAGCTAAATAGATAACCATATCTGCATCTTTTGATAATTCGTAAAACAAATTTTTATCCCTAAGAACTTCTATAGCCGTTTTTGATAATGACATGAAGATTTGAATTTTATGCCAAGCAGCATGTAATCACAGTCATCATGAAATTCTTGAAGAGTTATTTTGGCTGTAGCGCAATTGCTATTGCTTACAGTAGCCACATTTCTACCGCACTTGGTTCTGCGGGTATGCATTTTGCTATAGCTTGCATGCTTACTTCCCATTTATTTATCTAAATCATAAGTGGAAGTTGCCATCCTAATCAATTTAGCGAGTTTTAAACCAATCCCGTCATGTAATTTCTCTCATTAATTTACATGGCAAAATTGCAATAACAGATTGCTTTTACTATCTGCTTTGTGCCATATATAGGTAATATCAAGAGACTTATATGAAAAATAATTTCAAGCATATTGAAGAATTAAGCTGGAAAAATGCCAGGGCTTATGCATCTCATAGCTCTAGTGAGCTGTTTGATGCTCTCGAAGCAATCGACCCATCAGATGAATACACGCTCATTAGAGCGAGAGATATTCTTTGGCACTTTGATCATGCAAGATGATACGGTTTATTTACCAATAGACGGTGATAAAAGTGTTCCATTAGCAGACCCAGGATACCTAATAACATTAAACAGAAATTGAGCTATCAATCTGTGCCGCTCGGCATGATTACGCATAATACTGCTGAGGTTTTTAAAGAAACTGAAGATACGGTTTATTCTGTTGAACTTTCAGGACCGAATAAAGGCATTGAAATAGGCATTTTGAATACTTTGGTTTAACGCCGTGTTACTCTGTATCATCCGGTGCTCGCTCATTATTTATGGTGCCTAAAATTACTGAAACCAGAAACCATAGAAGATTGATTAATTACTTTGATATTATTCATGGCCCGCCTAAAACATTTTCAAGCATTGGCATTTATTTAAAGAGATTTATGGTAGTCCACAGTTTCAAACCGAATGGGAATGCGAAGTATTGTTTTTAACTAAGCCCTGGTTTGATGGATTAAAGAATAATCCTAATTCACCAGCAGCTAAAGCTACATAACTATCTCTACAAAAGGTTTGAGCACTCTGGCGGGCGGGAGAAGATTTTTATTAGAAGTGCTTTGGAGAGTAGCAACTGTTATCCAATAATGAGGGGCTACAAACTAGAACCTTATATTATCGATACTTTTAAGCATATAATCGATTTGTTTTAGGTACTCCTTTGGCAGTCGGCCCGCAGTCAATGATAACGCAGGGCCAATCACCGAAATTCAATTAGCTTATCTTGAGTATTATGGTCTAAACAAAATTCCAACTATTATGGCACCTGCGGGCTATACACTCGAAAAAAACGAGCCAGTTTATTACTCGATGCAAACGCCTATGGTGATTACCTCTAATGCTAATTTTAGAAAGTACGCACAATTATAGAAGAAATGCGTGAAATCATGCTATTTCGCTCAACCTTGGTGCAAGATTACGGCAATATCAAAATTAACAATGTGCGGCTCCATGATTTAATCAAACAAATGAAATTGGAATTCTTCCATGGTGATTTATTCCCTATGGAAAGAAATTCGTCCGACATCAGAACTGCCTCTGCACGACAAAGCATTCTTGCTGTCCCAAGCCATATGAAAATCTTGAGTTTGCGGACAATGGTTCATTTATCCGGGGATGCATTAAAATATCCAAATACATAGGGGCTTTTAATTATATTTATCGGCTCTACGCATCATAAATAACAATGAGCAACAAAACTGTTGATATTACGCTTTTCAATAATATAGGTTTGAGTAAACAAAAAGTTTACTCCTTGTTTGTCCACACAACCTATAAATAATGAAAGCATGGAGGCTTTATGGAAAAGTTGTGTTTAGAAGAAGCTGCGGAATACCTTGCAGTCAGTCGAGGCTACCTACGCTTGGATAGGATGCACGGTTATCGTGAAAACCACGAGCTAGGCCCAAATTACGTTAAGATTGGCAGAACTATCCGCTATCTCAAAGCGGATTTAGATGCGCAAGCTTGGACACCAAGCATTACGTTGATCGCGAGCTTAACAGCTAAATACTTATCACCTGGATAAAGCAAAAACTTTATCCAGATTCAGACTATTTCTCGAGCCAAGCATTTCAGCCAGCCGAGCTTCAGCTACAACGATCCGCTTTTCTATTCCGATGACGCTCAAGATTGATTAGTAAATCCAACATTCTGTTCCAATTTCTGGATTTTTAGTATGCGTGGTCTGCGCGTGAAACATGTGAATGTATGATCAATGTTAATGAATTAGGGTCAGATTACGTAAACATTGACAGACCATTTAATTGCTAAAACTGAAACTTGCCCGTTGTCTTTGGAAATGCCGAACTGAGCAAATGATTGATTAATAAAGAATTTAATGGCTCAGAATAATGCTGATCAATAAATATCTTTGATAGCTCAATATTGAGGTTATGATACAAGGCCTAAGGTCAACCTATAGGCAACCTATGAAAGATTTGGATCTATATTTCTATCGCTTAAAAGTTATAGAGTCTCCACAAATGCACTTACTCGAAGCACGAGCCAGTAAAGCAGAAGCAATCCGGCAAGCGATATTTGAAAAACCATCAATTGAAATTAAAAAAATGAATCTTGGCATATTGGGAATGTAAAGATATTGATAACAACATTATATTCTACACAGGCAAAACAAAAAATAAAAAGATCCTTTATTCATCGAAGGAGAATTTCATGAAATTATTAGGCCCACTTCGCCAAACACACTGATATTGATTGATTTAAAATATCAAATATGTGTAATGCAAAGAATATCGACTTAGCACAAAAATAAATACAGTGGCCAACAGCTTACTTAAGCTATTGAACAATTCGTCTGTAGCGAAGTTAAAAGAAATAAATTTTGAACTGCATCCATACCAGATACAAAAGATTTCATAGAGTTTTGAATTCTGCAAGTAAAATTAAGCGTTTTTCAAATGACGTTCAACTTACCCAACCATGGGATGCGAATGAAGACTGGCACAAACCAATGGAGTGTCTTTAAAGGAGTCTCATGGAAACATAGGAAACTGAAATAAATGGCGATAAATTAAACACTGAAACCCTTATTAAACTTACACAATCAATTGCATCCACTGGTAATGAAGCATCTGCAACCGCGATCATACATGGCAAAAAGTAAGACAAAAACTTAAAGGCAATCAACTCCATTCAATCATAAGTTATAATGAAGATAAACATTCTAAAATTTTATTAATTTGATTGATACAATTAGAGAAGTATATGAAAACGTCCGAGGGGTATAAGTCGTCTTTAAATTCTTATTGGAAGTGGTTTTAGGGGAGTAAATGGCTACCGTCCAGGTATCAGCAAATTTTTTAATGCTTGGTTATTAATCCATTTAATGATCGGCGTTATTATTACTATTATTAGCTCGACGAAACTTTCTGATGCCGCCAACACAGTACTTCTTCCACTAGCTGGAGTTTTATAGGTCTTACATTTGCCTGGTCAGGAGATTCTCAGGCAATTCTTCAAAGCAAAAATTGAGCCTTTCTTATCTCAACACACAGCTGGCCTTGAAAATTATATATACACTTTCAGAGTGCTGTTCTTGTAATCCTAATTACTTTGTCTTTATGGGGCTTAGCTGGCTTACATATTTTTATTGTAGAACATAACAGCCACTACTGGTATATTTGCATCTATAAAAGCAGTGCTTACCACCTAAAAGGATTAAATTGTTATACGTTGATAAGCATATTGCTCTATTCTTTTCTAGCCTAACAATACGTGAGTGTTGGCATGTTATTCTTGGCAGCCAATTTTAATGCTTATAAGTAAGAAAATATCAAAAATTTGGAAACCACAAATGATATTTTTCATATCTATTACAGATCAATTCAACTGCCTTTGCCTTATGCTCGGGCGCCAAATGCGCATATCGTAGGGTCATTTTAATATCACTATGACCTAGTAATTCACGAACGGTATTCAAATCTACGCCAGCCATGACGGGACTGCTGGCGAAATGATGGCGCATGTCGTGCCAGCGGAATTTTCAATATCAGCGGCATTCATCAAATTGGTCCAAGCACTTTTAACATTGTCAAAGGTTGGTTGTCTTGCTTGGGAACACTAAGCCATTACCAGCAGTCTCTTTCCGCCAGGCATCTAATACTAAAAGCCTTCGCTGTTTAAAGGAATATGTCTTGTCTGTTGGCTTTTTAGCTTTATCGCCAGTCACAGTCAAATTTTTGTTTTAAAATCAATATCCTTCCATTCCAGATGAAATACCTCTCGCACCAGACCCGTATTGATAGACAATAGCACCATTGGTGTCAAATGATCAGAATACTCCCAGCCTGCCATATCCGGCAGCAGTGCAACGTTACGCGCCTTACGCCACTCGTTTGCACTCGCTCGCTCTTCTTTGTTTCTTTGGTCTCGTGTTTTAAGACCTTCACGTAAGCGCTGTTCTTCTTCGGCTGAAAGATAGCGAATGATCTGTTTTTATCACTACGCAATAATTTAAATTCGGCTAGCGGATGAGTTTTTATAATTTTCCATTCAACTGCTTTTGTCAGCGCGGCTTTAAGCTCCGCCATTCTGCTATTCACAGTTACTATAGAAGCCCCAGCCTTCCTTCGTTCAGTGCGCCATTTATCTGCTTTTGATTGTTGAGTTCTTCTAAATAATCATCTAAAAGCTCAACAAAACTTGATTTGATATGGCTGATGACTTTAGGCGCATTGCCTTTAGTTTTATTACTTTGACACCATTCTTTATAGTCTCCTCTATAAACTCTTTCAGAGTCATGCGGCTGGCTCTGCGCTTGCCTTCTTGCCGATTCTCTTCTTTTAATGCTTGAATATCGATGCCATCTGCGACTTCGCCAGCAAGAATCGCGGCTTTAGTTCTGGCTTTATCCGCTGATATATTGCCATGTAAGCCAATAGCATAGCGCCTGCGTTCATTGTAGACATTTTATAAACCAGGCTATAGCTTTTAACGCCGCTGGTAAAACTCTAACGGTAAAGCCTTTTATCTATGTATCGTAAACTTCAAAGATTTTTCTTGTGGTGTAAGCTTGCTAATCAAAGTGGCGTTTATCTTGGCTTTCATATATATATCCGTGGTGTCATTGTGGTGTAAAATAGAGTATACAATAAACTCCACCTGTGAACAATGCTTGATCATCATAAACATGAAAAATAAGCTTAAGCCCATAAAATATAAGCCTTTTAGGATTTACAGATTTAAATTTGTTTATGGAGGTTAAATATAAAAACGCATTCGTAATGCGAAGGTCGTAGGTTCGACTCCTATTACCGGCACCAGATTTTGTCCTTTTGGCTGCAATGGCAATAAGTCAGCCCGTTTCTAAAGCTAAACTATTGTTCTCCGCTTCCGCCTGTTCGCGTACGTAGATCGCGTATTGTTCATCGATATCAGGCAGGGCGTGTCGCAAACGCCAACCATAAAATAATAGCGCTAAATACTGCTATTACGAAGAAATCCCAACCGAAGGGAATAATTTTGCCACCGAAAGAACCTAAGTAAGAAATCAACACTAAGCCATATAGGTAAGGCACGACCACAAAGCTGCCCGAATACCAAAGCGCGCTTTTCGCCTTTACCTACTACGCAGTAACGATACAATAAATAAATAAACCCGAGCGTAATGGCGATGCCAAGTTTTGAGATCGTATTCCAACCGATCCAGTAGTTCATCATGTTGCAGCAATAGAAAGCAAAGCTACAGAGGAATATTGGCGCATCGTAGTTTAAAAGGCCGTTTGGTTTCGGGCAATTGTTTACGAAGACAGTAATGCGATCGGTCCCATGTGCGTAGGCAATTACCGCAGCGGACACCAAAAATTCTACCATTTGCTGCCAGCCGGGAAAGGGTAAAATAAAAACATGCCTAAGGCAAAATTTAAAGTGATCGCCCAATAGGGCAAGCCTTGCGCATTTAAGCGAGAGAAGACAGTGGGAAAACTCCCGTTTTGCTCATGCCGTAAACAATACGCGCTGTGGAGGTGGCGTAAATAAAGCCAGCGCCAAGTGGTGAGACGACAGCATCTACATAGAGCAATTTTACTAGCCATGCCAGGCCGAATAGACCCGCTATACCTACTAAAGGTCCGGTATCGTTGGCAAAGCTTAAATTGTGCCAACCGTTTTGATCATTTCGCTCTTTAATGCGCCGATAAAGGCTAATTGCAACCCTATATAGCGCCAGGCAGACTAAAATGGAAACTATAATAGCAATGGGCAGATTGCGCGAAGGATTTTGGCCTGCCAGAATTCCACGCCATGTTTAAATCCGGTAAAGCAAAGATGATACCGCCGCTGGCTAAAGCTGAAAACACGGCAGGCCAGCCTATGGTATTAAACTGCGCTGGCATATTATCAAAATTAGCTGCATTGAATTGGGTATGGATGATCATGGAGATGGCCATCACAATAACGGCAATTTTAAAATAAATAATACCGTATTGAATCTAATTAGCCCTTTAAAGCTACCGACATTGACTAATGATAGAAACACCATCAGTACCATGGCCCATAACAAACCCAGAGTGGTGAGTTCGTGAGCGCCATGCACCCCATGCGACAAACTCGGGAAATACGTCGCGGCATATTGCAAAGTAGCTTGAACTTCAATCGGGGCATCGTCACACAGGAGAGCCAGGTAAGCCAGGTCATAATAAAGTTGGTAAAGCTACCATGGGTTAATTGCGGGAAACGCGCTTCCCCGGCAATAGGCAAAAGGCGACAACTCAGCAAAGGTTAAAGCGATTAAAATAGTGATGAGACCTGCCAGAATCCACGCGACAAATGCGGCTGTGCCTGCGATTCGTGCGGCGTATAACGGCGCAAACAACCATGCTGAACCAATTGTTCCGTTAACTGTAATTAAAATTAACGTCAGGGTGAGTAAAACGTCGGCTCAATTGCATCGCGCAATTCCTTGTAGACCTAGTATTTCCCGCTATTAATTACTATACTGAGAAGAAATTACGAACACAAGCCTGACATATTTCATCACGCTCTACCAACTAATGCTCAACGTCATTAATTGCGACTAGTTGAGCGCTCTCGACTCATCATCAATTGCAACACGATGTATCTCTCTTGTCATTCCGGCCTTTGCGCCGGAATCATCATGAAACACGTCAATTCAATACTTTACGAGGTCGCTTAATGGACCCCGGATCAAGCCGGGGTGACAGATTAGTGTCGATATACTTTTATAAAACACCCCTTCTAGTCGTTCTCGCGTAGGCGGAATCAGAAATATAAAGCCATGAATCAAACGACAAATCCATTGCTACGATTAAAAGAGCTAAGCATAACAAGAGGACAGGCATTAGTCTCTCAAAACAAACGACATAATCTCAATCAGAGCCTGGATTCCCCTCTGCGCGGGAATGACTAGAAAGGGGCATCCAAGAACTCGTGACAACGGTACTGAGCGCGCGCAATCCGTCATAATTAATGACTGACAGCACTAGCATCAGTTGTCTTAAGCAAAATAAAAAGCAAGAAGCCCGGACTGAACCAGGCTATTGAACGTTTTGAGAATTACCGGAAGTTGAGCTTTGCTTCGACAACCACGCCAATTACATGGTCGCCTCGATTAAGTTCGATCGTGCTAAAATTGGAGTCAATCGCTGATAAATAGTTAGCCATATCCCCATTACCAATTGTCGAAAAATGGCCTCGGGGATTTTTGACCGCAGCAATACATAATCGCCATCACCGGGTATTTCATCGGGATCGACGACCAATAATGTCCCTTCTGGGAATTGTCCCGCCATCGCCTTGCCTGAAGAGCGTACGACAAAGCCTTATCGCTGATCCGCGCATCGACAGCAACACGTTGGCCGTTAAAGCCGGAAATGACTTTGGTAGAATTGACCGCTTCAAACAGCGTCAACAATGGCAGGTGTTTGATATTCGGCGTTTGACTGTTTTGTACGGTAGGTTCTCCCGCGCAAACTCTAGCCAGTCATAATTAACACCTAATTTTTGTGCAATGATTTTGCGTTTTGCTTGGGCGGATAGACTTCTCCGTTGATCCAACGGGCTGCGCCACGCTGAGTAAGTCAAACATTTCAGCGACTAATAAACTGCGCCCTTGATTTTTGGGGAACGCCGAAAATATCTAAAGCTAGATTAAATCGTTCAGCAAAGATCTTTTTTCGACTTCTTTGTCCTTAGCCATAACTTCTCCTCTTAATCGACAAACAAAAGCATAACATAACAGACATAAAAAGCATTCTTTTTTATGAAAGGGGCAAATTAAATTTTTTAATGAGACAATTAAAAGAACTATTGACATTATTATCACAAATGTCTTATATTTAACCATTCTTTTCGAAACCAGTTTAAGTGAGGACATCTGCATGAAATCCAAATACACACTAATCAGCAAAACGACTGACCCTATCGTACGTTTACGAATTCCGAAGGCAATTTTTGCCGATTTGAATTGTTGCGCCAAGAATAACGCCCGCTTATTGCAAACCGAAATTTACGCTCGGCTGGCCCGGACGTTAGAAAATGATGAATTGATGGGGCACGATCGCCTGATGCGTTTAATTTTTCAAAAGTTAGCGTATAAAGGCAAAGCTAAAAGGCCACAAATCAATAATCTGAACTTTGTCAGCCGATTTTATCAAGCCGCCCCGCCAGCCTTGACAAACTCTATACCCCGTGTAGATTTGCAGGCTCTTAAAGCCGAGATGGTGAAATTGGTAGACACGCTAGTTTCAGGTACTAGTGGGAACAACCCGTGGAGGTTCGAGTCCTCTTCTCGGCACCATTTATTTACTGAGCGTTCGAAACAACCAGGTGGAGTTCGAGTCACTCTTCTCGGCACCATTTATTTACTGAGCGTTCGAAACAACCAACAAAATCATTTATCAATTTTGAGCCAGCCTAAGCCCTGGCTGTCTTGACCATTTTTGCTATGATTCAGGTAAATATGAAGAGGAATCAACATGGTCACCTTTGATAACGACACTGCTTTGCCGGTTGAAGACGCCTCGGCAGTTAAAGCTGCTAAAATTATCAGTATTTTGTATTTACTGGCCTTGATTCCGCCCTTTTTCCTTTATTGGCTATTGTCGGTGTCATTACGGCCTATATTTTTCGTCAAGATGCACGGGGCTGGTTACAAAGCCATTATCAATATTTGATTCGCACATTTTGGATCGGCATGTTGTATTTTATTATTTCTATTCTTCTTACGTTAATCTTGATTGGGCTGATTTTATTGATCGGTTTGATCGTGTGGTGGGTGATTCGTTGCATTATGAGTTTTCGCTTACTGGAAAAACGGCAACCCATTCAATTTCCCAAGTCCTGGATGATTTAAATTAAAGGAATAAATATGGATCTCAAAGCCATCAGCCGCGCGCGATTAATCAATGATTTTTATCTGTTCGGTATCATAGGTCATATTATTGGCTATGTTTTAATCTTGGCGGGTTTAGCCGATTTGATGGATTTAAAAGTTGCCGAAGGTATCGGCTTGCCATTTAGCATGATGGGCTTGTTCACTTTAATTGGTCTCATTATGGCTTATTTTTGGCGTGACGCCGCCGCCAGTTGGTTACAGGTATATTACCGCTATATGATCCGTACTTTCTGGATTACATTGGTTTTACAGTATTATGACGGGCATCATTAATGCTTTATTAATTCCTAAGCATGCTATTATCCATGCCGATATGATGCAGCACCTTGATCTTGGCAACGTGGGGTCATGTTGATTCTCTTTATCTTAGTTAGCGGCTTCTTTATAATGCGCACCTTAAAGCCCGCAAGCAATTGAAATTGCAGCAGCCCATTCCTGATCCTGCTAGTTGGTTTGTGTAAATAAAAATAAAGTTTTATGGATCAAGGTCATTGGCATTCGGCCAAGCTTACAACAATTTATTTTGGTGGGGAGTGAGCGCAGGCTTAGCCCAGGCGTTAGTTAACCTACTGCTAACTTTGCGTTTTACTAGAAATCATTAGCTTTGCGTTGGGCGCGATTGGATTTATCACTATCTTGATCGGCTCGACGCTGGCGTATTATTACCGCCACCAAACCGAAGCCGTGTTGTTAACGCATTATCGCTATTTAATTCGTACACTCTGGTTAATGGTATGGTCTAGCCTTATCAGCATACTGTTTGTAATCGACAGCGTACTACAAATCATGACCGCCGTCTTAAGCAGCATTTACAATTTATACCATTATGCTGGCAACGCGAGTAGTAGTAATCATTGGCTAAACGATGCTTTTAATTTACTCAGCAGTCTATGGCTATTTGCCGCGTATATAAAGCCCGCCAATTACTCAAAAATCAGACACCGATCGTCAATTCCTGGTGGATTTAGACGTTACGCCATTAATGCAGCGGATTGCGCTTCTCATGTCATTCCGGCCTCTGCGCCGGAATCCATTATGAAATACGTAAATTCAAAACCTTACGAGTCGCCTGATGGACCCCGGATCAAATCCGGGGTGACACCTGGATGTCGATATACTTTTATAAAACAACCCGCCATAATTAGTGGCAAAGACTACGTCATCAATGCAGGGGATTGCGAACGATAATGGTTTGCTCCCGATCAGGCCTGTTGAAATCATCTCTATCGGCACACCTGCCAATTGTTCAATGGTTTGCAGATAACGCCTTGCGTTTTCGGGTAATTCTGTAAGTTCGGTTAAGCCATAAGTCGACGCTTCCACCCGGGTAGAGTGATATATTCGGGTTGGCAGTGGCTATAATCGTCCGCATCAGGTGGCGGCAAATCAACATTACGCCGTTGCCACGGTAATTCACGCAGATTTTGACTCTTTCAAGCCATCTAGTACATCCAGCTTAGTTATGCAAAAACTACTGATGCTATTAATTTGAATCGAACGGCGTAAAGCCACCATGTCTAACCATCCGCAACGCCGGGGTCGACCGGTAGTGCCGAATTCCTGGCCTTTCTGGCGCAGGTGTTCGCCCAATGAGTCATTTAATTCTGTGGGAAGGCGCCGCTGCCTACGCGAGTGGCATAGGCTTTACCACGCCTACGACTTCATCAAGATACAGAGGACCGAAGCCGCTGCCGGTTTGCGACGGCGCCAACCGTGGTGTTGGAAGAGGTCACGTACGGATAGGTACCGTGGTCGACATCAAGCAATGCGCCTTGCGCGCCTTCAAAATAATCGATTTACCGTTCATACGTAAGGCATTTAACTGTGCGGAAACATCCACGATTAACGATTTAAAGTGCTCGGCTTGTTGCAGCGTCCGGTCAATTAAATTTTCAACATCAATCGGAGCGACCTGGTAATAATTGGCTAAGATGAAGTTATGATACTTCATCAAATTACGGAGTTTTTCGGCAAAGCGCTGCGGATGCAATAAGTCGCCGATGCGCACCGCACGTCTGGCGATTTTATCTTCGTAAGCAGGGCCGATGCCGCGGCCGGTGGTGCCAATTTTGTTATTCGCCAAAGCTTGTTCGCGCGCCTGGTCTAAGGGCGACATGAACCGATAACACAAGGGACAATTGCCACTGATTTTTAGTCGCTCCTAACCGGAATCCCTCGCGCTTCTAAACCCTGCATTTCTTTAACCAAGGCATCTGGCGACACAACCACTCCATTACCGATAAAGCTGGTAATTCCGGCATGTAAAATACCGGAAGGAATTAAATGCAGCTTGGTTACTTCACCATAATTACCAAAGTATGACCGGCGTTATGGCCGCCCTGATAACGTGCGACCGCGGCGACATCCGCGGTTAATAAATCCACTATCTTGCTCTTGCCTTCGTCGCCCCATTGGCTCCTAGCACAACAATTGTTTTACCCATATGCTTAAATCCTTATTGGAAACCTGCCTTATACCTCAAACCATTGCCTGAGTATAAATAACAAGGCCAGACCAATAACATCAGAACTAAACCGGTTATCCGCAAGTTACGATCAGGCAACTCGATCATTTTACGTAAAATTGTTTATAACGTTCCGGCATCATGAACGGCAAAATGCCTTCTAATACCAACATTAACCCAACGCCTAATAAAATACTGCCACATGTCTCTACTCTCCTAGCCGGATTTTGCCCAATGGCAAAGGAACCAAAATATTTAAAAGTCGCCCTCTGGACGTAATACCAGCACATGACCGGGCGCGGAGAATACAGATTGATAGGCCTGCATACTGCGATAAAACAGATAAAATTGCGGCGCCGCTTTATAAGCCGTATTATAAATATTCATCACCTCGGCAGCGCCGGCGGCACGAGATCTTGCTGGCCTCGGTTTTAGCGGTGGCAATAATCAAATGTGCTTTTGCGTCTGTTTCATCTCCGATAACATCAACCCGACTTTGCTCATTTGCCGTTACTGTCGCAATCAAGGTATTTAAATGCGCCTGCATTTTCGCATGGCGCTTTTGCTCGGTCGCTTTTGAGAGACTCATTGAATTAACGCCGACTGCAACTATACTGACACCATAGGATTTCGTAATGGCATTAAGACTTTTTACCTCGTTTTCTGAAATATCCGGCTGATTTGACCAAGTATCTAAAGTCTGACTCGCCAATAATGCTTTAAGATCACTCGCTAATTTTTTTTGCAGCACGTCTACTATTAACTGATCCTTGTCGTGCGTGGCCTGATAATAAGCGGCGCTGTCAACGATTCTCCATTGCACCCACAAACTGATCGTGATGGTTTGATTATCCGACGTACTTAACTGCAGTCCATCCGTCGTGTAGGTTTGCAGACGCAGGTCGTAATTTTGAATAGACTGTATAAAAGGTATCGTTAAATGAAATCCCGGCTGCAATAGAACGGGCTTACCCTGCGTCATCACCACTTTATCGTGACTCAATAACAAACCTTGTTCACCTTCTGTAACGACATTCGCAGCATCATATAACACGAATAAGCCGATCATGAGTAATATCACTATAATTTGAATCGACTTCTTCATCATTGGGTCTCCTGCCAACGCTGATAAGCGGCGCTCTGTAGGTCCGCATCCGCGGCTTGCCATCGCCAGTTCCGGGCGCTGCGGCTGACGCAGAAACGGAAGCAGGCAATATAGTTGGCGCTTGGCTCGCCTGCTTGGCTTGATTCAGGCATTGTGCTGCCGGCGATAGGTAAAATTATTCACATCGGTTATAACCACCGACTGTTGCGCATCACCTGTTGCAGCGTGTCATAGTACAGACGGGCCGTGACTAACTGCGGAGACTTTAAGTAGAGCGGCAACAGCGCGTTGAATTGCGCCATGTCACTTTGCTGCTGCTAGAATTGCTTGTTGTTGGTAGGTCTTTCTTCGAAAATAATTTTATGCGCTTCGGATTCGGCTGTTGCAAGTGTTTTAGCGGCTTTGCTTGAGCCTTATCTGCCGCGGCATCGCTTGCCTTTTGACTTTCGCCAAAGCGGTGAGACTTTCTTTAAATTCAGACGGCACGCGCAATGGCTGCATAGTCAGATCGGTTAATGTCACGCCAAGACGCTCATTTTGCACGGCTTCTGCAATTTGCTGGCGCAACGCGCTCGCAATCGCGTCCTGCTCCGTGGTTAGCGCAACAAAACTGTGGCTGGCAACGGCCTTCTCCAGCAAGATCGACACTAATTTGGCGTAGCAATTGTTCTGGATTGGCGGTGTTCTTTAAATAAGCGTTTAAATCACTGATGCGATATTTTAATACGAAGTCCGCTCCGACTAAATCGGCATCTTTGGTTAATAAATTTTGATCGATTTTTAATGAGCGAGGACTCACTACGTCTACTTGATATTTCGTCTCAATAAAGCGAGGGATACCAATGCACGCCTGCGGCTTCGGTCCGCTGATATTTGCCTAAGCGCAGAATCACTGCCTGCTCGTCTTTGACACAGAATAAACGCCGGACATCGCCCAAAGCCCGATGATACCTAAAGCGCATAGCAGGCTGATCAAAGTATAATAAACGTTTGAGAGGTTTAGGCGATGACGAGGACCTGCGCCCAAACCATTTGCGCAAAGCGGTTTCTAAGCAAGGCGGCGCTTGTCTATTATTGTTTCCATTTCCTGGTGAATTCCAGGCCATACCCTTCTCTCCTCGATCTAATACCAATTTTGGGATTGGTATAACCCGCTTAGTTTACTCTATCCCTAAGTCTTCAAGCTAGCCTTTCTTCAGGGTATTGCAATCAACGCCGGCACGCCGACACATTTCATCGAGTTCAGCCTGAGGCAGAATCGCGTGTATTTCAGCCTCCCCATAGTCAGCGTCACTTCCCGCTTGATACACTTATGCGCATATAGCTCAGCCCGCAAGCGTCCCATGGCGGGTGATAAGATTAATACGCCATCGAAAGTATTGCTTGCTAGAGTCGCGGCAATACCTTTAAACAACAAATCAATCCCGACACCGCTTACCGATGATAACCAGATATTGCATACTTCGCCTTTTGCATCTCGCTCCAATCTTGGCGCGGAATCAGGCAAACGATCGACTTTGTTATAACTTTAATGATCGGCTTATGGTCCGCGCCGATTTGCTTTAACACTTCGTGGACTTGTTCGGTATAAAGATGATGCTGTGGATCGCTGGCGTCGATGACATGTAACAATAAGTCCGCTTCCACCGTTTCTTCTAAAGTCGCGCGGAACGCTTCGGACTAAATCGTGCGGCAAATTACGAATGAATCCTACGGTATCGACCAAAATCGCCGGGCCGAAATACGGGATTTGTACACGCCGTATGGTGGGATCCAAAGTCGCAAACAGTTGGTGCGCGGCATAGACGTCTGAATCGGTCAGGCGATTAAATAAAGTCGATTTACCGGCATTAGTATAACCCACTAACGAAATGGTCGTCATCGCAGCGCGCTTGCGTCCCTGCCGACCTAAGGCCCGGCTTTTGCGAACCTTTTCGAGGCGCTTTTGAATCAGGTTAATTTTGTTACGGATTAGGCGTTTATCGACTTCAAGTTGGGTTTCGCCGGGACCACGTAGACCAATCCCGCCTTTTGGCGCTCAAGTGGGTCCATGCCCGCACCAGACGCGTCGACATGTATTGCAACTGCGCTAATTCGACCTGCAATTTACCTTCGAAAGTCTGGGCGCGCTGCGCAAAATATCCAGAATCAGGCCGGTGCGGTCAACGACTTTGCATTGCAGTTCATTTTCTAAATTACGTTGCTGCAGGGCGATAATCCATGGTTGAATAAAACCACGGTAGCCTCTTTGAGCGTCAATAATGCCTTTAACTCTTCGACCTTACCGCTACCGATAAAATAGGTAACATCAGGGTAGGCCGAGACGCGGTAAGTTCACCAACCACGTTAGCCCCGGCGGAACGCGCAAGCTCTTTAAGTTCGTTTAAATCAGCCATATCATGATGCTGAATGAAATTCACATGAACGGCAATGGCACGTTCTTTCACTTCATCCCATGGCTATGTGGAAATCAACCATTGCTAGCTGTTTCAGTTCCACCTATGCTATGTACAGCGGCCTCAGCGCCTGCACCCGTTGAAAAACTGATCGCGCGCACCGGCACACCGTTGAGATAGCATGCTTATATACCATCTGATTGACAACATTGCGCAAGATAACGACGTATTTATCAAAGGATTCTACTTGTCCTTGCAATTTAATGCCGTTAACTAAGTAAATTGAAACGGATACGCGTTCTTGCGTAGCGCATTTAAAAGGTCTTGTAAAGACAGACCTTTATCGCTCATGTTTTATCTCCCACTGCGTGGCTTTTTATCACTTACTTTTTAGGATAATCTTATGTTTAAGTTTTGCTGACGAGGCTAATTATTTCGTGCTATCTAAACCTAAAATCTCTCTAAAAACGCTTTTTAATTAACACTTAAATCTCTACTGTTTTGGATATTGTTTCACAAGTGTAACAGGTATTGAAACGTTAGCCCAGTAGATACATTATCTGATCTCTTAAATCACCCGCTTGCGAATCGAGCCAATGTACACCTGGCCAACTGCGCAACCAAGTAAGTTGTCGTTTGGCTAATTGCCGAGTCGCGACAATGGCTTTAAACTCGAATTCATTTTGCGTTGACCTGCCGTCAAAATAATGCCAAACCTGCCGGTAATTCACACAGCGGATCGACGGTAAGTCGACATGTAAATCGCCACGCCGATACAGCTGCTCTGCCTCGGCTAAAAATCCCGCTTGCAGCATTGTTTTAAAGCGCTGCTCGATTCTCTGGTGCAATACTGCACGGTCTTGCGGCACCAATCGCTAAAGGCAGAATGGGATAAGGCATGGGGTCGACGCGCCTGTCCCAGAACGAAGATAGCGGCTGGCCGGTAATTTCATACACTTCTAAAGCGCGGGCGATCCGCTGCGAATCATTCTCACTAAATTTGGCGGCGCTCAGGGATCCATTGTTTTAAGCCGCTCGTATAAACCCGCCAGCCAAGTATTTTAGCCTCGGCATAAATCTTAGCACGAATGGTTTCATCGCTTCTTGGTAAATCCGAAAGCCCGTTTTGCAATGCGTGAAAATACATCATAGTGCCGCCGACCAACAAGGGAATGCGGTCTTTGGCTAAAATGCTGTCGATTTCACGTCGCGCATCGGTGCAGAAATCCGCCGCTGGTAACTCTGCCGGGTCTTTAATATCCAGGAGTCGATGCGGCGCAATAGCGCGCTCTTTAGGCGTTGGCTTAGCCGTGCCAATATCCATACCGCGATAAATCATCGCCGAATCGACACTGATGATGTCGCAGGGCAGATGTTGCGTAAGCTCCATCGCTAAAGCGGTTTTGCCGCTTGCCGTAGGGCCCATGAGAAAGATGATGGTTCGCAAATTACTATCTTGGCTCATTTGAATAGATCGGCATGAGAGCCAGTTCGCTCAAAATAATCGTGCCTTCTGACTTCTTATAAATTAAAAGCCAATCAGGTTCTATATGACATTCGGCGACCCGCATAATTGCCTACCAAACGATGGTCGCGATTTTTGCAGACAAAGTTTTCTCTTGGCGTAAAGCATCAATGATGGTTGTAAGCTTTTCGATATTTTTCCCCTTGGTGCTAATTTCAAGTCTTTTCAAATAAATTAGTATAAGAAGCATGAAGCATGACTTTTATAGCCCCATCTTCTTGAGCATATCCTTTGAATCTTTGAATTTGGTTAAATTCTCTCCCAGTCTGTTTCCTCGAAAATTTTAAGAGTGTCTGCGTTGGGAATTTTTAGTTCAATCGGCAACCATGCTCCGAATAATAGTTCGATAAAGCATCGAAATCGCTTGCGTAGGAGTGATGCCTAACTCCTCTAAAGATGCTCGGCTTTATTTTTTTATTTTAGGCTCTATTCGAGCTCTTACAAAAGCAGTTTTATGCATAAAGAATCCCGTATTGTGAATATATATAGTAGCACGTGCGGTACAAATTCAATTTACCTTATCGCCAGGGCGTCCGCTAAAATCAGTGCAAATTTATGCTTAGCGCCCTCTTAAAACCATTTATCCAATTCGCCGATTGGTACTTGCACTGAGGTGGGCCGGCCATGATTACACTGGCCACTGCGTTCGGTGCCTTCCATATCGCGCAGGAGTTGATTCATTTCAGGGAGCGTTAATTTGCGATTGGCGCGCACGCCCATGACACGCCATGGTACCAAGCAGTTCGTTGATGTAAGTCTCGGCTTTGGCGCTGTGGCCGAGCGTCTCTAAATCAGCCAGGACATGGCTGATCAATTTAACGACATCGCCTTGTTTTAACAAGCTGGGTATCTGCCGCACCGCGATGCTGGTATCGCTTAAACTATCGATTTCAAAGCCGAGCTGTTGTAACAATTCACGGTGCTCTTCGGCAGCGGCAGCTTGTTTGGCGGTGACATTTAAGGGTAGCGGCACTAATAATGGTTGCGCCGCGGCACGGACTTCCTGCCAATTAATTTTAGGCGCTCATACGTGATACGTTCATGCGCAGCGTGCATGTCCACTACCACAAGACCCGTCGCGTTTTCAGCGAGAATATAAATGCCCTGCAATTGCGCAATCGCGTAACCTAATGGCGGCATTGCTTCATGGTGTTTGGGCTCAATCGCAGCCGCTTCTGCCATCGCGCGTGTTGCCGTTGCTGGTTCTGCCTGTAGGTTTGATACAGCGCGACCTGCTCTTTCACTTGCAAGGGCATGGCTTGCTGCTGCGGAATATATGGACGCTTTAGGTGTAAAGTTCACCGCCTCAACCACTTGCGCGGCTTCCTTGGTTTACTTTGCGCCAACGTGCGATGCAGACTGCGAAATAAGAAATCATGCACCAGGCGACTTTCGCGAAACCGCACTTCATGTTTAGTCGGGTGCACATTTACATCCACTTGCGCAGGATCGACCTCTAAATACAAAACAAATACCGGATGCAAACCGCCATACAATACATCCTGATAAACGACGCACGGCGTGGCCAATCAGTTTGTCCGATGATGCGGCCATTGACATAAAATACTGCAAGTCCGCTTGATGACGGGCGAACGTCGGCAAACCGACCCAGCCCGAGAGCCGCAAACCAGACGCTTCGATATCGAGTTTCAGGCAGTTTTGCATAAACTCTTTGCCAAAAACTGGGCAATCCGCTGTTCTTGCAAGCGCTCGGTATCGGCTATGGGTAGTTTATACACCGTGCGGCCATCATGATTCAAGCTAAGACTCACTTCAAAATGACTCAACGCGATACGGCGAATCACCTCATCGATATGGGCGAACTCGGTTTTGTCGGTTTTAAAATTTGCGCCGCGCCGGCGTATTGAAAAAAAATCACAGACCTCAAGCGTAGTGCCGGTTTCCCGCCTGCAGCCGGCTGCACGCTAAACGGTCCTTCGCGGCCCTCGGCATTGATCTGCCAGGCATGCTGATCATCCGCTTGCCGTGACGTAAGATTCAAGCGCGACACAGCGCTGATACTCGCAATGCCTCACCTCGAAATCCCAAGGTCGCGACGCTCTCTAGATCCTGCAAAGTGTATACCTTGCTGGTGGCATGCGGCGCTAAGGCTAGCGGCAAATCCGCTTTAGTAATCCCTCGCCATTATCTCGAATCGCGATACGTTGGATACCGCCTTTTCAATATCTATCGTATTTGCCGGGCGCCGGCATCCAGGGCGTTCTCTAATAGCTCTTTTACGACCGATGCCGGACGTGAAACGACTTCACCTGCGGCGATCTGATTAGCCAATTGTTGCGATAACGCTTGAATACGACGCATGGGGGTCCTCAGTTTAATTTCGTGGCCATGATAGGCCCGGTTATTTTTATTTGCCGCTCTGCGGGAGTTAACAATGTCAATGTCGATCGTTAAGGTAGCCTCCGGCAATGTTTTCTGCTTTCTCGGGCCGCTCGATAATCACAATGCTACGCGAATTAAAATAATCACGAAAACCCATTAATTCTAATTCGGCCGAGTCATTGAGACGATACAAGTCAAAATGGTGTATATCTAATCCCATACAATGATATGACTCTACCAAAGTATAGGTAGGGCTTTTCACTTTGCCGTGATGACCGAGGCCATGCAAAATCCGCGTGTAAAAGTGGTTTTACCCGCACCCAACTCACCCTGCAATAATAGCACGGCGCCAGGCTTAACTGATCTACTGACATACTCACCCAAGGCCAGCATCGCGGCTTCATTTTCAATAATAATCTGCTTCATAGGCGCTCTATCTCTTACGCTTTTGAGTATAACGCGATTTTCTCTTGCCTTCACCCATAACAAACTGCTAGTTTAATCCTTTACAAATAAGATGAAAACGATATGAAACGATCGATTGGCACTATTGATTTATTGCTATCATCAATCAGCGCCATTTTGGGCTCTGGTTGGTTATTTAGCGCGTATTACACTTCCACTATTGCCGGGCCTGCGGCTTTGTTGTCATGGGTCCTCGGCGGGGTGGGATTAATTATTGTTGCGTTTATTTTTGCCGAATTATGCGCGATGTTACCGATCAGCGGCTCAAGTGCGCGGATTCCGCAATTCACGCACGGCACTTTGATTAGTTTTATATTCGCCTGGATGATCTGGTTGTCTTATATCGCGTTAATGGCTACCAGAAGTGCAAGCGGTGATTCAATACAGCAGTTTCTATTTTCCTGAGTTAACATATGAGACCGGCGGACTGACGAATACAGGTTATGTGTCTGCCGCGGTGTTGCTGTTTTAGTGAGTGCGTTTAACGTTTATTCGATTCGCTGGCTAACCCCTTTAATAGCTTTTTAACCATTCTTAAAATCTGTATTCCTTTATTGATTATCGCCGTTATTTTAGGAATATTTTTAACTGGCATCAAATCATTCATCCGGAAGGCTCTACTTTTATGCCGGCCGGCATGCATGGTGTTTTTGGGGCTTTATCACTCGGCGGTATTTTATTTGCTTTTAACGGTTTTAAACAAGCCGCCGAATTAGCCGGCGAAGCGCGCAACCCCAGTTTTCTGTGCCGTTTGCCATCCTTGGGTCGGTGGTGATCTGCATGCTGATCTTTTGTTATTGCAAATCGCGTTTCTGACTTCTTTAGATCAATCCAATTTGTTGCAAGGGTGGACTGAAATCCATTTGCTTAATGACAATAGTCCGCTGGCCGCCATTTTAAACAAGATCGCCTTTCTTGGCTGCTACCGATTTTATACGCCGGTGCGATGATTGCGCCACTGGCCGCAGGCTTAATGTATTGCAGTAGTGCCGCCCGCTCTTTATACGGCATGAGCAAAACGGCTATGTCGAGCTTTTCAAACCTTAAGCGGCTATGGCAACCCTATTTACGCCATTATGATTAACTTTTGGTCGGCATGTTGATGTTTGCTCCCCTGCCTGGCTGGGGAGCAAATGGTCGGATTCTTAACCTCGCTTCTGGCCATCACCTATGCGATCGGACCGATATAGCTTACTCGCGTTGCGCCAACAAGTGCCAAATCAGGCTCGTCCCTTACGGCTTCCGTTCTTAAGGTTTGGGCGACGCTGGCATTTACATCTGTACGCTACTTGCTTATTGGGCGGCTGGGATATCTCTCAAAATGCTGTTCGCACTGGGCTTAGGCTTTGTTTTACTGTTTTTATATCGCAAGTTCAGTCGCCGCCACCATAATCTGCCGTTGAATTGGCATGCAGCGATGTGGTTTTGGCCGTACTTAATCGGCTTGTTGCTAATTTCCTATTTTGGCAGTTATCAAGGCGGTAAGGATATGCTTCCTATCCGCTTGATTTAGTGATCTTAGCGATCTTATGTATCGGCGTAGCCGCCCTGCGCTTTAAGCTACCCGCCGAACAAACCAACACTACATTACCGAGCTACATATCAGTCAAAATGAAACCAACCTTTAACTTTACTGAGCTCGCTACCCAAATTAAAGTCTGGGGTCGCGAGCTCGGCTTTCAACAAATCGGCATTACAGACACCGATTTAAGCGCCGCCGAACCCAGGCTTAGAGGTGGCTTGCCCGTCACTTCACGGCCATATGCGGTATATGGCGGCACATGGGCTTAAACGCAGCCGCCAGAGAACTCCTCCCGGGTACGATTCGGATTATCATGGCGCGCATGGACTATCTACCGGCCGACCACAATTTCACGAGGTTTTAAATAATCCTGAAAAGGCTTTGTCTCACGCTATGCACAGGGCCGCGACTATCATCGATTAATTCAAACGCCTGACCCAATTGGCAGCGCGTTGAGCAGGAGACTGGAAAATTCCATTACCGCGCGTTTGCCGACAGCGCCCCTGTCATGGAAAAACCGCTTGCCGCGAAAGCCGGACTTGGCTGGCAAGGCAAACATACGAACCTTATCAATAGCAAAAGCCGGTTCCTGGTTCTTTTAGGTAGCTTGTTTACCGATCTGCCTGGTTGATTTATCAGAGGATAAAAGTCATTGCGGCAGTTGTACGCGCTGTATAGAAATCTGCCCGACCCAAGCGATTATCGCACCCTATCAGCTTCGCACGACGTTGCATTTCTTATTTAACCATTGAATTGCGCGAAGCATACCTGTTGAGTTTCGCAAAATGATCGGCAACCGTATTTACGGCTGTGACGACTGTCAACTGGTTTGCCCTGGAACAAATTCGCTAAATCCGCGGGCGAGCTTGCGTTCCATAGTCATAAAGGTTTAAAAATCCTGATTTAACCGAGCTATTTGCCTGGAGTGAACAGACGTTTTTAGCACGCACCGAAGGCTCTGCGATCCGTCGCATGGTTATGAATGCTGGCTTAGAAACATCGCGGTGGCACTGGGCAACGCGCCGTGCTCCGCCAAAGTGCTGAGCGCGCTGACAAGCCGGCTTAACGACCCTCCGCCCTGGTACGCGAGCATGTCGAATGGGCACTAAGCGAACATCGTTATGAAATCACGAGCTGACACTATCTTAACTTTTATGTAATGGGCATCTTAACAATCTTTTTATTGCCTATAGTAAAATATTTTGTGATGATATTTTTTGAACTTGGTGCGTTCAATCATCATCATTAATGAATCCTTCTACCCAATTTAATTGGTTATGGCTTTAAAATTTCAATAAAATAAGATGGCTTATAGTTCTATATAAATATATATACTTATACTATATTAGTGATAAAATATCTCTGCTCAACATTTTATAAGGCAGAAAATACAATGCAATCTAAGGCTGGTTCGGTGGTGAGTGCAGCGGCAGTTAATGCGCTTTATAGTGCAACGGCTATCAACACTATGAATGATATAGCCGATACGCTGAATTTTTAAATTTGATGCGTTGTCAATTACTTGGATAATTGAAAAAGCTAAATCATTTATCATTGATGAGCGTGGCGATCCATTAATTAATTCCTCTGGATGGCTAATAGATGTATTACGTTTTGCTCAAATTTTTGAACACGACCCCACAGTAATAGCTTGGCTCCAGGCTCTTATTGCTGATATGAAAGACCATCCGGAGGCAATGGCTTTGCTTATTAAAATGGCTGAATATAAAGCTAAAATTAGTTTTACCAACCTGGATTCAATGAGGTCACTTGCGAAGATTTTTAAAAACTCAAGCGCAATGGCTTGGCTTGCAAAAGGCTGAAACATTGGTTATAAATTGGCACAATGCAGAAAACTACGCGGAGATTTTTAAAGACGATCCACAAGCCATGATTACGCTTGCAGAAAAAATTAAACCATGGGTTAAAGATTATGAGAATGCGATAATATATGCGAGAATTTTAAAGACAATAAGATACAAATGGATTGGCTTGTAAAATGAAACAATCATGATCCTAGATTCTTATGATGAATTCAGATACAGTCTGGTGTTTCATGATTATCCAGCAGCACTTTTATGGCTATTTAAGCATCGGCCAAATGACCCTGATAAACAATTGCGTCGACTTTGTGATTTAATCATGCCAAAATTAAAATAGACCATCCCGATATTACTGATATTCTATTAGGCAGAAATTGCCGAAGTGGCAATTCGTCTAGATGCTAAAAGAACACGCAAAGAACTTACTCACGGTGCTTGAAGGTGCTTTTAAACCCATCAAAAGAGACTCCCAGCGCTTTGAAAATCTTATGAGTGATAATCGCGCTTTCAACAACGTATATCCGAACTTGTTGTCTGATCTTTATGGGCTAGAATGGGTTAAAAGCCGCATTCTTTTTAAAACAGCGTGCAGTCCAATCCATTTGGAAGAAATTGAAACGCATTTTCGTACATTTTTTCTCCGAAAATTGATGATGCTCAAGCAAACATAATCCTTAGCCAGCTTCTTGAAATTCCTTATACTTATTATGATGAAATCAATAAGTTGTTTCAAACAGGCCCAGTTAGTGATGAGCAAAAAGCGTTAATTACAAGGCGTCTTAGCCTAAAAGCAGTTCGGGTGAGTCTTTGCTTCATCGTATTGCCACATCTCCCAAAGCAAGCCATCTATTTAATATTCTATACCCTTATTTACCACAAACACCCGAGGCTAAAGAGAGGTTGTTTCGAGAGTTACTGAATGTCAAAGGCGCGGTAAAACCGTCATTTGGCTACTTTCTAAAACAATTATTATACCCTGACGATAGTTTTAGTGATTTGCAAGCCTCACTGAAAGAGATTTATATTATAGTATAGCTGTAATATATGACGGCTCATTTATTAAGATGTTGGAATTTTGGACAAACCTGATAATTCGCCAGACCTGGTTAGGCAGACTAAAGTTTCTTAGCGGCTTTTCCAGCTCTCAATGTCAGCATAAGCCCGAGTGAAATTAAAATGAATCATTCGTTTATTGCGCTCTTTTCAGATAGTCCTTTGTGGAAATATAAAATAACAGCGTCGCCGCAAACGGCAATGGTTTAAGCGCTGCAACAAACGCTGCTGAAACTACTCCCACTTGACGCAATGCAACCATAAGATTTGTGATGACAAATAGGATAAATGTAGGCTATTCTACTCTGACATTATTAACCGGTCAAAGCACTACTGCAGCATACCATTAATTATGGCCTATTGTCTCGCTACATTGTCATCCTGGAAATGCGAAGTGAAACGAAGCATTATCCGGGATCCAGGCTGTTAATAAAACCGTTCCGGCTCTGGATCCCAGGTTCCGACTTCGTCGGCCCCAGGATGACGGTGTTGAGAGCGCAACCCGTCATAATTAATGATTCAGAGCACTAATGCTGCATACCATTAATTTTGTCGAGTCTTCATCTGTCACACCCGAACTTGATCCGGGGCCCTTAAGGCGACTCGTAAAGTGTTGAATTTACCTGTTTCATGATGGATTCCGGCGCAAAGGCCGGAATGTCCAGCAGGCGAAACCCGTCGTAATTAATGAATTAGAACATTAAATTCAAAAATCAATAGATTGGTATGCCATGGACAAAAACTGATTATTTTAGATCGCGATGGTGTGATCAATGTCGATTCCGATGCTTATATCAAAACCCTCGACGAGTGGCAGCCGATTCCGGTAGTGTCGAAGCGATCGCCAAATTAGCGCAAGCCGGCTTTATCATCGGTGTCGCCACGAACCAGTCCGGCATCGCGCGCGGTTATTTTACAGTGGAAACGCTACATGCCATGCACCGTAAAATGCATCAACTCGTCGAGCAATCCGGGGTAAAATTCACGCGTTAAGTTATTGCCCACACAGCCCCGACGAGGGACTGCCGTAAACCAAAATCGGCTTACTTACAGAGATCAGCGGGCGGGTAGGAATTCCTCTTAGCGCCGCGTATTTTGTCGGTGATACCGCAAAGATGTAGAAACCGCGCACCGCAAAAGCCGCCCTATTTTAGTTAAAACCGGCAAAGGTGAAGAGACGCTGATAAACTATCCTGAGCTTGCAAAACTGTAGCGGTTTATGAAAATTTAGCCGCCTTTGCTAAAATGTTATTAGAGGATTATTCATGAACACCTTCTACGCTCTGCGTTCGGCTTTATTATACCTTTGCATTGCGATTTTGCCGTTATCTGGGTGCCGCTTTTATACATCGGGTTATTCGGGTTAACATTCCGTTTAAATTTAGTTTGCGGCCTGGTCGCGTTTGATCGCATTTTAGCCTCGATGATCTCTGGCATCCACTACACTGTGGTGGGCAAAGAACATTGGCGGCGGCTGTGCCCGGCATTATTTTTGCAAACATCAATCCGCCTGGGAAACGCTGGTACTTCCCAGTATCGTTCCACTGAATTCGATCATTTGCAAAAAGAATTATTATATATTCCGATCTTCGGCTGGGGTTTATGGACTATTCAACCCATTGCGATCAACCGCAAGGCCGCTTTACGCGCCTTTAAGCAAGTCGCCAAACGTGGCCGGGATCGTTTAAAACGCGGGCTTTCTATTATTGTGTTTCCCGAAGGCACGCGGGTGCCTGTCAATACTCATCCTGAATTTCATAAAAGCGGCGCGGCCCTTGCCAAAACCACCGGCTATCCTGTGATTCCTATGGCAGTGAATGCAGGTCGCGTCTGGCCGAGAAACTCTTTCATCAAGCGCCCAGCCATATCACCATCGAATTTGGTCCGGCGATTAATACGGCAGATCGCAGTATTGATGAAATCAACCTTGCCCACAGCTGGATTAAAGCCACCATGCAGCGCAGAAAATGAGTGCGCCGGCCCATAATTGTTGTAGAAACGTCTGCCAATGCATGGTTTCCAGCTGGCCCCATTTTCTGGCAAAGGATCCTGGCTTATCAAAACGGCTATAACGCCATATCTTGATCCAATTTTGAGATTGACATTAATTACAGCAAACGTTTTCGGAAAATCCAATTATCTACCTCGGATTTTCCGGATAATCAGATTCAACCTCTGATTTTTAAGTAAAATGCGTCAAACTGAAGAAAATCTCGACAGCAATCAAGATGATAATGATGATCTCTAAAAATGATGAGTGTTGATGTTGCAATTGAGTGGTTAGCATCTCGAACAATTCATTTAAGATGTCCAGCTTTTGATTCAATGACGCTACGCGTTTTGGGAATATCAAATAAAGATCGACCATTTGATAGTATTGCTCTAAACCTGGGTGCAACCAAAATATCGAGGAATATTTAAATATTCGCTTTTAGATTGACCAAGCTTTTCGTCACAAAGATACGGCCCAGCATTTTGGTAATGGCTTTGCGCGATAATTTAATTCGTCCGCGCTTCTAAATCATGACTCAGCGTAGAATGCTCATCGATCAGCGATTGGATATTACGCTCATACATAGCAAGTTTAATCGATTGTGACAAGCCATACGAGTTGAGAGTCTGACCTCGTCTTCGTCTGAGGTTTCCGGTAAATAAATAATATCCACATTGAAATAACGATGCGGTCTTATCGCGGCAGTTTCACTCGAATGATAAGTGAAATCGTCCTGTTCAATAACCGTGACCGGTTGAATCGCAAAGCCTTGCCTGTTCTAACAGCGCTTTAAGATGCCGTTTATTTAAGTTCCAGGTCACGATCGTGCCGTTTTAAAATAATAAATGTGACTAAGGCTGAAGGTATGATGGATAACGTCACTATAATTAAAGTAGACCTGATTGGTCTGCTTAAAATAGCGCTACAACGCCGTCAAGTCTAGAGCATTCGCGATACAAAATGATGAACAACGCATAAGATTTCCGTCATTATCTTAATAGATTTTTGATAGCATCATTGCCATCAATTGTACACGAAAACGCGCTAGATCGCCCGGCATAGTGTTAAACACCGCGGCAATCACAATACCATCGGCACGGCGTACGACTAAGCCGTTGGTGCCGGGAAAGCTGCCGGTTTTGTACCAGGTCAACCGACTACCTTTTAATGACGCGCCAACCTAAGCCTTGATATTTGCTGGAGCGCTTTTGCGCAGGAATCTGCCAGGAAGTCATTTGTCGGATCAGCATCGGATCAATGACTTTACCACTGGAGACGGCAGATAAAATTTAACCAGATCAGTCGACGAGGCTAACCATCCCCATCGGCGGCGGCATTGTTTTCAATGATGGAACTGGCGGTATAAGGCAGTCGGAACTGGAGTCCTGTTCGCTGTAATTAATAAGTCACCTCGCCCGGCAACCGTCCGGCGCGAGGTGGAATGACCGATCTGCATATCGTTAATGCCGATCGGTGCGAGCACTGCGTTTGTACGTAATTTTCATACGTTTGCGAACTGTAATTATTGCCGGCTACTTTACTGACAATCAGGCCTAAAATACAATAATTTAGATTCATATAAGAATAACTGGTACCGGGGCGAAACTGCAACGGCATGGACATCATATAACGGGTGGTTTGCAAGCACGAAGCCGGAACCCCGCCGAGTTTACTCGCCACTCTCTGACCAGGGACCAAACATAGGGGTCTATGCCGCCGGCATGATGCGCCCAGCCGAAGACATGGCTAATAAATCGCGGACGGTAATATTATAAATCCCTGGATTAACGCGCGCGCGGGTAAGGGTTTGACATCGCTTAAAATTGAAAAACTTTATCATCTAAATGCAGCTTACCATCCTGCACTAATTTCAAAATGGCAACCACAGTCACCACTTTAGAAATACTCGCTACGCGAAACAACGAATTAGCGGTAACTGATTGTTTGGCGGCGATATCGGCATAACCAAAACCCCAGCATGACAAGTTTACCGTTTTCATAATAGCCACTGTACCGCGGAACACTCCAGCGTTGCATCAAGGCCGCAAACTGGCCTTGAAACCATTTTGCCCGCTCGGCATCGCGGTATCGACCGGAATAGCGCTACTATGCCCCCATTGAATCGGTTGGGCAAAAGCCGGTAACAGTGAAAAGCTTAGTAGAAAGACCAGTAATATACGTTTCATTTTAAACCAACAACATAACATCCTTGAAGATCAACCATTTTAACACTATGGCGCTATTCGAGCCCAGCGTGCATTCATCTCTCTATTTTAAATTAAATTTTTTATATAATTATAATAAATAAATAAAAATTTTTATAGTTGCGATGCAGCTGCGTTTTGGTTATTATCAGCACATAACGAGGAAAGTCCGTATAAAAATAATTACGCTATAAAGGAGAAGTGTAATCAATTTAAGGATAGGGTTATGGAACCAAGGATTGCTGAAAATCTGACAGCGCCCAATATTGAGCAACGGCAGCTAGTAGTTGAGCAATTACAGCCAGTAGTTGAGCAATTACAGCCAGTAGCTGAGCAACGACAGCCATTAGCTGAGCAATTAAAGCCATTAAAAGCGGCCAACGATAGCGAGCACTTTATCAAATATTTACCTGAAGCGGCGCAAAGTAAATTCGGTGCTATTCAACGTTATCTGGCAGACGTCATCGCTGCCGCCGATCAGATAGAAACGCTTTCTGAAGATGATAAATTTATTTTACAAAACGAAATCGATAACTTACCAGCGGTTTTGTTTAATTTTTGACGCCCGTTATTTTACCGCATTATGCGTTACAAGCTAAACGCAATGGCTACCAACAATCACCGAATTTTCAGATAATTATGAATGCTTGGGTGCTATTAAAATCAGTAGTCCTCGGTTAGAGCGCTGTTTAAATTCTATAGCGAATATGAAGCTGGCAAACGAGGGGTGCAGATGGCGGATCAGATAGGGCACTAGCCTATTTACTTTATGGCCTGCTCCTGAGAAAAGCCATGCCGACTGGTTAGATAACGTCTATTACCCTACGCTAAATCGGAAAAAATTTTAATTTCGAGATTTGAATAAAGAAACGAAATTTTCGTTTCATACTGCCACGATTTTACAGACTTATCTTGCCCATCACAAAAGCCGACATTCTGGGATAACATTGGCAAGTCTCTGCAAACTTATGCCGCTCGCATTTCCCTGATACCTAAACCAACCACAATACTACCTCCACTACCGCATAGATCCACAAGGTTAACGACGCTGGCCTCGCAACGTGTTTGTCAACAGTTTGAAGCACTGCTAACCGCCTGCCCAGCACAAACTCGTGACTATACTGGCACTAATGAAGAATATTTACCGTTAAAAAGAAAATCTCCTGCCATTAGTTCGTACACATCAACAGCAGCTAATGCAAACCACAACCAAGATTCAATTCCAAAAACGTTTGGCTGATCCAATTAGCGGTAAAATTTCAGCCAAACGCATTTTGCAAATAGTTACTGCACCTTGCAAATCCGTACAGAGTGGTTGATAGAGCCTTGACTATCATTGATACCATTGTCGATGAACAGCAACGCCTCCAGGCTTTGAGACACTTATTTAATAATGCTAGAACCAGCTTTTTTATCGAGAATGAACCAAAACCTGAATGGCAGCAACTGATTACAATATTGCAGAAAATTGATCACCAAGAATTAGTTGCTATCGCTCAAAATGAAGAATTCAAGTCAGCCAATTTCACCGAAAAATTAAAAGTATGCCAGATGCGCTTCATAAACCATTGACGATCCCTGTACTGACCCGACGAATGATGCCAAGCGTGCTGCTAAAATTTTGATGAAATTCCTAATGAAGCTGAGCGTCGGGCAGCCTTAGATATATTAATACGCTCAGCTAAGAAAAATTCTCCATTTGGCATATTCCTACCTTGCAATGGTATAAATTTATTGGCCACCTGAAAACACAAGGCAAAACCCGGCCCCGGATTGCTGGTGGCCTTAGCAAAAGGCGATAAATTCATTCAAGCGCCCCAACCGTTAGCGGCAGCGACCTGGCAAAACCAGAACCCTTGATTATGAACCGGGACGAGTGCTTTCAAGATATTGAAGCGCGGGCAATTAATCTGAGTAAGAAGGTTATTGATGCAAATACCCACAGTTAAGTAAAGCAGATTTGAAAAAATATAGTCAAGTCACTGATCCGCTTCAAACGTTAGTTCGAGCGCATTTTATTATTGATACTCACTGATGCCAAGCAACGTGCTGAAGCTTTACAGCAGCTTGCAAATTCGGCTAAGCGAAAATTTCGCACCTGGTATGGAAAGCCGAAGCCAGAATGGCATACTCTCACTGCAATGGCGAAACGTCTTGATAACCAAGACATTTTAAAGGCTTTGGGTATTATCGCTACCCCTAAAAAGTGGTACAGCCTATCCGTAACCAAGCGGAACCGCAAGTATCTAATTCACTAAGAACACCTGCAGCAGGGCCCACTATCCAAGAGAAACCCTCTGTTCAGATTGTGGTGCCTTCAGCTGGTTGCCCAACTCTACAGCGAGTGCTCAACAGTCAACATCGGGTTCACTGTTTAAATTTCTATTCTGGTCTTGCAAAAGAACTTATCAGTAGAACCCCCATTACTAAACCTGGCGCTACTGCACTTGGGTGGGGTTTTGAGCCTCATGCTGGCTTTGCCGGTGCCGGCTCGCCACGGGCACGGCACAGCTGCACAGCGATCACTTCACCTAGAAACGCTAGTAGAAGCTCTCTCGGAGAACTACCTGCTGTCGGTTAATGTCTAACTTGTCCTGGCGGGGCTAACTATTTCTACTGCCTCGCCTGACGCTATTGTTAATAGGATACGCAAAATTGGCCCGTACGGGATTGATATCAAGCCCGCCGCGCCGGGTGTAGCGTGCGTCAATCGCCAGTTTTGCGGCCGGCAATGCTTCATAATATCGACAAACATCCGTTCCACGCATTGCTCATGGAACTCATTATGTTCTCGAAACGATACAATATACTTTAAGAGGCCCTCAGGCGATATTTTAGGACCACGATAATAAATCTGCACAGAACCCCAGTCTGGCTGGTTAGTCACCGGACAATTCGACCGTAATAAATTTGAAACCAACGTTTCTTCTAGCACCGGCCCACTGGCATTTAAATAGTTACTCTGCGGCTGATAGCTCTCAATAACCACGTCTAACTCATCAATGCACATGCCGGGTAATTCCTGCAACTGAAGTTGCTTAAAATCTTTGGCAAAATCAATTTGACCATCACGGGTTTGCCGGCGGCGCGACTTAAATCAGCAACAATCCGTCTGTAATTCAGTAACATTGTAAGTTTAGTCTGATTGAAAGAATTTAAATATAGTTTGATCGACTTTGACTCTATGAGGTTAGGCGAGTCGATCGGCACTTGAAACTCTAGTATGGCTATTTCAGGCTTACCTTTCACGTTCAACCAGGAAACCTCATAAGCATTCCAAATATCAACCCCGTTAAAGGGTAAGGCGCTGTCACTCACCCCAATTTGCGCACGATTAATATGCCGCGGGATAGAAAACAATAAATTCGGATCATAACGTGTTTTATATTGAGCCTGCTTGCCTAATGAAGAATGCGCTAGTGTCATTTGCTCTCCTATTACGAGTCAGTTATAAAGCGTATTGAGACAATTTTACGGCTATCAAGCCATTCGGGTAACGTTTTATCGAGTAGCGCGTAAAACGCTTTGCTATGATTGAATTCTTTTAAATGGCAGAGTTCATGCATAATCACATAATCAATCAGCGGCAAAGGCAGTTTGATTAATCTAAGATTCAAGGTAATATCGCCTGAACGTCGACAACTCCCCAACACGCTTTCATCGCGCGTATTCTGAGTGATTTAGCCACGGGAATCTTTACGCGCTCAGCGGCTTTTGACAAACATTGAACCGTGCGCCAAACCAGCTTGATGCCTGCTCTTCATACCATTTTGTCACCATTGCCGTAATTTTTCTCGCCTCACTGTGCCGGCGATTTGCACTTGCAGGGATCTGTCTTCTAAAACAACTTGATTAACATCACCATGAGAGACAACAATTCGATATTTAGCGCCAAAAGCTCACCCCGCCCCGGCTCATACCGCTCGGCGCCGAGATGCTGCAACTGTGCAAACTCACTACGCTTCTTGGCAATCCATTCAGCGCGCTGATCGATAAATTCGGCTATTTTATCCAAACTAAAACGCAAAGGCGCCCTGACCGACACGGTTGATCAAGACCGATTTTGACCGATAAAGTCCGGCCCTTTCAAAGATTACTTGATAAGGAATTAACTGCTTGCCATATTGAAAACTTTGCAACACACTGCTCACAATATATCTCAAAACCGTTTCTAACACGCAATTTTAATGGATTTACAAGATTTGGCAACTGATAAGAATTCAACAGCCGGACTTGTGCGCTGAGTCATTAATTCTGGCGATTTGGTTTAAGAAAGTGTATCGACACTCGATGTGTCACCCGGCCGTCGAGCCGGGGTCCATAAAACGACTCGTAAATTGTTGAATTTACGTGATTCATGATGGATCCCGGATCACGCACGATGCTGTCCGGGATGACACCTAGGTAAATACACAAATTATTTCCAAACGAACAACCTCATATGAAAGATTTTATTCTGACATAATTAATGACTTAGACTACTAATGCTGCATACCATTAATTGTGACTAGTTTCGCTTCTCTCACTCTGTCATTCCGGCCTCTGCGCCGGAACCTACCGTCTTAAAGTCAAGCACTAAAGCGGTATTATTGTGTACCATGGCATTCAATATAGTAATCATTTTTCTCCTTGACCGCAACTAAGGCTACTTTTTCACTTTCCCTCTGGCTAGCAAGCTTTGGTAAAATGCTTTAAGCTTTGCATTATACCGGGCTGCCACTAGCGCTGCCATGTACAGAATCTTCCGAACAGCATTCCGACCGTCCTGTGTACAAGACCTGCCTGCCTTTTGCCACTCTCTTTGGTTATCGGCGCCACGCCTACTAAAGCTGCAATTTGCTTTTTATCAATCCTACCAAGCTCAGGTAGCTCTGCTATCAAAGTCATTGCTAATACAGGTCCTACGCCTTTCATTGTCCGGAGCAGCTTATATCGCTCATGGGTATCGGATCTAACTGAATCATGGCTAAGAGCTGTGCTTCAACCTGCTCTACTTGTTTTGCAAGTGTCTGCATTAAGCTTTTGTGTAAACGCCTTATACCCTTATCTTCAGCCATCCCTAAGCGACAGCTTTCTTGATGATGCATTTCTTTCAGCTGGGCTAGCCGTTGTGCTATAAGTAGCAAGATTGCGCTCGAAATCCGTCGGCAAGGCAGTAATCACTTCCGGCTCTATAAACCATCCATAACCTTCTAATATTTTTGGCATCTAATTTATCTGTCTTAGCAAACTTACCCCGCGCTTTAGCATGGTTACGGACTTTATTGGGATGTGCCACATGGACAGTAAGGCCAGCTTTACTCAAACATCTGACTGCCAGTAACTCATAGCCACCCGTACTCTCTACTACCACAATGTATTGCTACCTAATACTAAATATTCTTTGATGAAACCGTTAATGCTCGCTTCTGTTTGAGCAATTCGCTTAACGTTTTTATCAATTGATATATCTAACCACTCTTTCGATATATCTATTCCCCAGACTATTTCGTATTTCGTTTGCATTCGTGCTATCCTTATAAGATGACTCAGACGCTCGATTGTATTACTCGGTCTTTATGACCATCCTACCGTTCGCGTTCAAAGTCGTGATTGGAGGAGTTCTGCGGTTCCGACGGTCTTTTATGACCTATCCATAATCAGAATCTCCTCCTTTACCATTAATCTACCTAGTATAGATTAATGATTCCTTTAAGGTACAATCCATTAGGCGGCTCGAAATTCAATTACCTAACGCATTGCTTTATAGACCCCGGATCTAGTTGTATAGAGACCAGACATAGGTAACACATGTCTACGGACATAGGTAACACATTTGGAGCTAAAATTGACCCCATCGTCAATTTAGCAGGTGTTAATTATGCCGTGGCAGGAGAAGTGTAAGATGTTACTTAGGAAAGAGTTTGTATTATTAGCAACACAAGAAGGTGCTAATATTGCAGAGATATGCCGCAAATTTCAAATTAGCAGAAAGACCGCCTATAAATGGATAGAGCGCAAGTTAACGGATGACTATGCAGATCATTCTAGGCGCCCACACATCAGCCCGTCAAAGACAGCAGAAGAAGCGGTTGCACGCATTCTGGCAGTTAAAGCGCTATATCCCTATTGGGGCGCTCGTAAGCTAAAAAGCGGTGCTGGATCGTCAAGGTGATAAAAAGCCCCATCCTTCCGTGTTGTGCATAAAATTCTTAAGCAGAATGGTTATATTAAAGCGAATCAAAAATTAGAGTCCTACCATAATCGCTTTGAGCATGACGCTCCCAATCGTCTATGGCAAATGGACTTTAAAGGACACTTTGCTTATGAGGCTGGCGTTGCCATCCCCTTACTATTTTGATGACCATTCCCGCTTCTCGGTTTGTTTAAAAGCTTGTAAAAATGAGAAACGGGAAACAGTGCAGGAAACGCTAATTGATGTGTTTGGGCAATATGGTTTGCCAGAGCGTATTAATGTAGATAATGGCCAACCCTGGGGATCTTTGTTTGAATGCGCTAGATATACAACACTCAGCGTTTGGCTTATCCGTTTAGGTATTACTGTCAGTTATTCCAAACCAAGGCACCCACAAACCAATGGCAAAGATGAGCGATTCCACCGTACTTTGAAGGAAGAGCTTATCAATAATCATTATTTCCGCAGTATAGAGCATATTCAAAACAGCTTCGATCAATGGCGCTATGTATATAACCTTGAGCGTCCTCATCAAGCTATGAATATGCAAGTGCCTGCTTTACGCTATCAGCCTAGTTATCGAAACTACTCTGAAGTGTTAAATGCGTTTGACTATGCAGAGGACTACCTTCTGCGAAAACGGATTTAAGAGGGCGTATTTCAATTGAAAACAGGCAGATCTTTATTGGCGTTCCATTTGCTAAAGAAACCATTGGAATCAGGCCATGTACACAGGATGGTGTGTTTCATATTTACTTCTGTCATCAAAAGCTGGGGCAAGTTGATTTAAACCAAATACCAAAAAATACTATCACCAATCTCTACAGCAAAAGGACTACTGAGTTATAATCAAAAAGTGTTACCTATGTCCGTAGACATGTGTTACCTATGTCTGGTCTCCATACAATCTAGTCCGGGGTGACAGATGAAGACTCGACAAAATTAATGGTATGCTGCACTAATATATCCAAACCACCTCCACTGTGCATAAAACATGCCAATCAAAACACCTGTGATTTTGATCAATTTTTCGTGCGTGTTTTCATCCCCAAATTTTACAAGTTATACACAAGATATGCTTGCGAAACTCGAAAAACTACACTATCTTGTTATTTGAAATCACAAAAACTACTACATATTGTGGTTTTCAAAAAAGAACAACTTTCAAAAAACCTTAGGATTAACGAAATTTATATGCAGGATGAACAGTAATGCAGACCTCTTTTGATACCCCCGCCGGTAAAGCCTTTGTACAGAGCGCGCAAGCGGTAATTCTTCTCAACACAAACCGCACCCGGCAAATTAAAAGTCATTAAACGTAACGGCCAAGTCGCTAATTACGATAGTAGCAAAATCGCTGTAGCGGTCACCAAAGCCTTTTGGCAGTAGAAGGCCAGCATGCCGCAGAGTCTTCTCGAATTCATGAATTAGTGAAAGAATTTACTAAGCATATTGATGAAGTATTCGCCCGCAGAATGCCAAGCGGCGGGACCATCCACATTGAAGACGTGCAAGACCAGGTCGAATTGACTTTAATGCGCGCCGGTGAGCACAAAATAGCACGCGCTTATGTATTATATCGTGAAGAACGTCGTCGCGACCGTGAAGCTAATCAGGCCGCTACGGCAGAGCCCGGGCAAATTCGGGTCAAATTGGCAGACGGCAGCTTGCGGCCGCTCGACAAAACCGGTTAAACGTTTTGGTGAAAGAAGCCTGCGTGAACTTAACTGCCGTCGACGGCGATGCCGTATTAGCTGACGCAGTGCGCAATTTATTTGATGGTATTCCCGTCAATGATGTCAATAAAGCTTTAGTGATGTCCGCGCGCACGTTGATTGAGAAAGAACATAATTATACTTATGTCGCTTCGCGCTTGTTACTCGACGATTTACGTTCCGAAGCCCTAAGCTTCTTAGACGTCGCAGAACGTGCTACTTATAGCGAGATGGCTAAACTTTATCCGCAGGCGTTCAAAGCGTTCATCCAAAAGGTATTGCTGTCGAGTTGATCGATCCTCGCTTAAAAGAATTTGATTTAGACCGTTTGGGTCAGGCGCTGATTAATGAGCGCGATCTGCAATTTAATTATTTGGGCATCCAAACTTTGTATGATCGTTATTTCGTTCAACACAAAGGCACTCGTTTTGAATTACCGCAAGTCTTCTTTATGCGCGTGGCGATGGGCTTAGCTTTATTTGAAAATGACAAGAACGAACGTGCGATCGAATTCTACAAACTCTTGTCCTCGTTCGATTTTATGAGCTCCACTCCGACTTTATTTAACTCCGGCACCTTACGTCCGCAGTTATCGAGCTGCTACCTAACTACTGTCGCTGATGACCTGGCCGGCATATATAACGCGATGCGTGACAACGCGCTTCTCTCGAAATTTGCCGGCGGTTTAGGTAACGATTGGACTCGCGTGCGCGGTATGGGCGCCCGCATTAAAGGCACTAACGGTAAATCGCAAGGCGTGGTTCCTTTCTTGAAAGTCGCCAATGATACCGCGGTTGCGGTTAACCAGGGCGGTAAACGTAAAGGTGCGGTCTGCGCTTACTTAGAAAGCTGGCATGGATGTCGAAGAATTTTAGAGTTGCGTAAAACTCAGGCGATGATCGGCGCCGTACCCATGACATGAACACCGCCAACTGGATTCCGGATTTATTCATGAAGCGCGTAATGGAAAACGGCAACTGGACTCTATTTAGCCCAGACGAAGTGCCTGATTTACATGATCTGTGCGGTGAAGCGTTCGAACGTGCATATGAAGCATATGAAGCCAAATCTGCGCGCGGCGAAATCCGCGGCAAAACCATTCCTGCTAACAATCTCTGGCGTAAAATGCTCTCGATGTTGTTTGAAACCGGCCATCCCTGGATCACTTTCAAAGATCCTTGCAATTTACGCTCCCCGCCAACAGCATTGCGGTGTGGTTCACAGCTCAAACCTGTGCACCGAGATTACGCTGAACACCTCGGATGATGAAATCGCCGTGTGCAACCTCGGCAGCATCAGCATCCCGGCACACATCGTGAACGGCAAAATCGACAGCGCGAAGCTGAAGAAAACCGTCACCACGGCGATCCGCATGCTCGATAACGTCATCGACATCAACTATTACTCCGTACCGCAAGCGCGTAAATCCAATCTGCGCCATCGCCCGATCGGGATGGGTATTATGGGTTTCCAAGACGCCCTGTATATGCTGAAGTTGCCCTATGACTCGCAAGAAGCGGTCGAGTTTGCCGATACCTGCATGGAAGAGATCAGCTACTACGCGATCGACGCCTCGAACAAACTTGCCGAAGAGCGCGGGGCTTACGAGACCTTTGAGGGGTCTCTATGGGTAAAGGCATTCTCCCGATCGACTCGATCAATCTGGTGCAGCAAACACGTGGCGAGGGTATTTGGAACAAGATCGCCGCCAGCGTTTAGACTGGGACACTTTGCGCGGCCGCGTTCGCACCAAAGGCATGCGCAACTCAACGTAATGGCGATCGCGCCCACCGCGACCATCGCCAACATTACCGGCGTATCGCAATCGATCGAACCGACCTATCAGAATCTGTACGTAAAATCCAACCTCTCCGGTGAGTTTACGGTACTAAACCCTACCTCGTTGAAGATTTAAAGCCCTGAACTTATGGGACGAAGTGATGGTGAACGACCTCAAATACTTCAACGGCAGCGTACAACCCATTGACCGGATTCCGGCAAACTTAAACGCCTCTATGCCACCGCGTTTGAAATCGACCCGACCTGGTTAGTGGAAGCGGCCTCCCGTCGGCAAAATGGATTGACCAGGCGCAATCCTTGAATTTATACGTTGCCAAACCTTCCGGCAAGTTATTAGATAGCCTCTATAAACTCGCCTGGAAACGCGGCTTGAAAACGACTTATTATCTGAGAAGCTTAGGCGCGACCAGCACCGAGAAATCGACTGTGCAACGCTCCGAACTCAACGCAGTCAAACCGGCGACACGAGCAGCGGCCCCAAGCTTTGCTCAATCACCGATCCGACCTGCGAAGCTTGTCAGTAATAAAATAGTGAGGTTAATTTAAGAAAACTGGATCCCGGATAAATCTAGCAATTTTCCGGGACATAAGATCCGCTAAGCAGCAAACTGCTAACAGGATCTAATGCTTTCATAGCAGCACATCTACTGGCAGGCCCTCCCGCCAGCTTTTAGATGGAAAATTGATTAAATTCTGTCAACACAATTCAATCGAAATTACTATCCTGACCCATCAGGATGAGCGTATTATTAGAAGGAGAACGTTTATTATGTTAGAATGGAATGATACCCCTGCCACGAAGGCAACCACCCCCGCCTCACAACCGAAAGGCAATGTTATGACGAACGCCAATCATGACGCCGGCGCCACCGGTTTAGAAGAAATCGAAATGGGCGCACGCCGCATTCAAGTCGATGACAAGCAAATCATCAACTGCCGTGCCGATTTGAATCAATTATTCCCCTTGAAATATGACTGGGCCTGGCAAAATACCTGGACGCTTGCGCTAATCACTGGATGCCGCAAGAAATTAACATGTCCGCCGACCTTGCGCTATGGAAAGACCCGAACGGCTTGACCGACGACGAGCGCACTATCATCAAACGCGCCCTGGGTTTCTTCGACCGCCGACTCGCTGGTCGCCAATAACTTAGTCTTAGCGGTTTATCGCCATATTACCAATCGAATGCCGGCGGTATTTACTGCGGCAAGCTTTGAAGAGGCAATTCATACCCACAGCTATACCTATATCATCGAAAGCCTGGGTCTCGAAGAAAGCGAATTGTTTAATATGTATCGTGAAATCCCCTCGATCCACGATAAAGCGGCGTGGTCGATTCCCTATACCCAATCCTTGGCTGATCCTAACTTCAACACCGGCACGGTGGCCGATAACCAACGTCTGCTGCGCGACCTGATTGCATTTTACGTCGTCTTCGAAGGCATTTTCTTTTATGTCGGCTTTGTGCAATTGCTGGCCTTTGGCCGCCGTAACAAAATGACCGGCGCCGCGGAACAAATTCAATACATTCTGCGCGACGAATCCATGCACCTGAACTTCGGCATCGACATGATCAATCAGATCAAATTCGAAAACCCCACCCTCTGGACGCCCGAATTCCAACAAGAAGCGCGCAACATGATCCATGAGGCAACGCAATTAGAGTATCGCTACGCAGTCGATACCATGCCGCGCGGCGTGCTCGGCATGAATGCCCCGATGTTCAAAGAATATATGGAATTTATCGCTAACCGCCGCTGTGCGCAGATCGGCCTGAAAGACCTCTACCCCGGCGCCACCAACCCGTTCCCCTGGATGAGCGAAGTCATTGATCTTAAGAAAGAGAAAAACTTCTTCGAAACCCGTGTCACCGAATACCAAACCGGCGGCGCCTTGTCCTGGGACGACGAGAGTGACATTTTCTCTTAGAACCTTTGGCTTTAGCGCAATGTCATCCCGGAAATACGCGGTATGATCCGGGATCCAGGCTGTTGAATTATCTCCGACAAATTCGGAACCTCGAATACAGAAAACAAAGCCAAACCTTCAGCCGGTTTTGGCTTTTTCATATGTAATTATAAAACAAAACGACCCACCCCTTCCAGTAATGGTACGCGTGGGTTTTCTACTTTTCATTCCATTTCACGCCCGCATATTCATACAAAATTGTATTTTAAATTCTTCCAATTTATGCAAATTAGAGTAAAATAAAATTATTAATTATTTTGATAATTAACCTGATTTAGCAATCAATTAGAAACATCAATTGAAATTTATATCACTTAGTGGTACAATTTGTACTGCGCCATCAGGAAGTTGTTATGCGCATATTTAAAACCAAATTTTTGATCGATGGCAAAGAAGAAAGAAAAATTAATGATACGTCTTTATATATTGCTGCTGTAGAAGCACAGCAGGGATTGATAGACGCATAAGAGCTAGGTGGCGGCATTATTAAAAAGAGTTGCCAGACCTGGCTTCGGCAAACGATCTGGTTATAGAACATTAATTGCAACTAACAAAGGAAATAATTGGTTTTTTATTTATGGATTTGCCAAAAATGAAAAAAGAAAACATTGAGCCAAAAGATTTAACAGTAATGAAGAAAATTGCAGAAAATTTATTGATTCTAAATGAAGCTGCTATTACTAAAACTTGTTGGATCATAAGCTGAAGGAATTAAAACATGAAAGAAAGTAAAATATTAACTGCAATGCATCAAACTGCTGTTGATTTATATCAAAGTGGCGTTATTACAGAAACTACCATGCGGAGTTTGATGCGCTTTGTCTTCCATCCATTCACGAGCTTAATCCAAAAGACATTAAAAAGATTCGCAAAAAAAAACGTCGTCCCATTTGCAGCTTATTTAAATACAAGTGTCTCTACTATTCAAAAAATGGGAAATTGGTGAAAGAAACCAAGCGGTATCGCATTGAAACTACTAAATTTAGTAGAGTCTAAAGGCTTACAAGTTTTAACATAAATATACAGTATGCCTTAAACTTTAGCCTTCCTGCGAGAATAACACCTGAGTGATCGATTGCCAATTTAAAGTTGAGTACAGCATACTTATCCGTTAAGGTTGAATCAAAGAGAAGTTATGCTGCCGGTCGAGCAATTCGGTTCACGCATTTGCATTATCGGCGCGAGTAGTTGCGGTAAATCGCCGCTGTGCGCAGATCGGCCTGAAAGACCTCTATCCCGGCGCCACCAACCCGTTCCCTGGATGAGCGAAGTCATTGATCTTAGAACCTTTGGCTTTAGCGCAATGTCATCCTGAAATACGCCGTATGATCCGGGATCCAGACTGTTGAAATATCCCCGACAAAGTTGGAACCTCGAATACAGAAAACAAAGCCAAACCTTGGCAACCGGGTCTGGCTTTTTATATTAACTATAAATCAACACAATCCACGCCTCCTCTAGAAATGGTACCTGTGTTTTTTCATCTTAATCGTTAGTCTTATTTAACGAAAAGAAACGCTTTTAGCACGGTGTTGATGCATTTTGCAGTCGAGAGACCAATTATCTAACAGACTCTAATCAAAATGATTTAAAATCCTTCAATTGTTGCAGCTTATATGCTAAAACAAAAAAAAAAATGGCGAGGGATTTGCCATGCATAAAGAATTGCGTACTTATCGCACACGCGATGGCAAAGAACCATTTACTGATTGGCTATTGTTGCTTAAAAGACAGACATTACATGTGCGCAAGTAAGAACCGTTTAAATCGAATGGCGCTTGGTAATTATGGCGATTATAAAGCAGTTGGCGAAGGTGTTTATGAATTGCGAATACACTATGGAGCCGGCTATAGGATTTATTTCGCAGAGCAAAGCAGAACCCTGATTTTGCTATTAATCGGCGGCAGTAAAAGCTCTCAAGATACAGATATCGCTAAAGCAAAACAATATTGGAAGGATACGAAGGAGCGGTGTTATGACTAGAAGCAAAATTTATCAACACACAGGCAGTTATGAAGATCAACTCATTGAATCTTTAAAAGATAAAGACGAAGCAGCGGCTTATTTACAAGTCGCATTGGAAGAATACCAAAAAAGATAATGAGGCTGAATCTTTGCTCATGGCATTACGCCATGTTGCGGAAGCGCAAGGTGGCATTGGCATATTAGCACGCAAAACCCATTTAAATCGTGTAAGTTATATCGTACGCTTTCCAGTAAAGGCAATCCGCGGCTTCAAACATTAGGAACGCTATTGCAGGCTCTTGGTTTTAAACTTTCTATCAGGTCACCTGAAATAGCATGAACAATTAGCGCTCTGTCCTCAATTCACTAGTTAGACGCTATCCGCTTGAAAGCCTATCTAATACATCTTTGTCATTCCGCCGGCCTCCGAGCCAATCCATTCGACAGCTCGACATTCAATTACATTGCCTGATGGACCCCGGACCAAGTCCAGGGTGACACATCGAATGTCGATACACTTTCTTAAAAGCAAATCGCCATAATTAGTGACTTAGAGCAGTAGTGGCGGCAAATAGATACAGGCAGAATATCTTTGTTACAAAACTTTCCAAAAAAAACTTGCTTTGGCCTTCTCAAGCTGAAATTTAGCCAATTTAATGGTTTATTTTAAAGCAACCTTTTACACCTAAACTTGGCACTTCGAACGAAATTGGCCTAGGATAAAATTCAGAAGATAAAATAACAGACTCGATTAAGATATATACAGGAGAAAAAATTTCCGATAACATTGATCATATAACAATCATAATAATAAGAATACGAGGATAGCCGCTATGACATCCAATCCCTTCCACTTACAGTGGAAGACGAGCACAAATTAATTGAAATTTTAGAAACACTTGAGGCTTATGTAAGCAGGTTTCACGAGCCTATGCGAAGTTATTTTAAAGACCTCATTGCCCCTGGCAGACAAGCGCTATAAAAGGATTGCACCGCCAGTGAAGCAAATCAGTGCTTTGTATTGTATGGTATTCCCTTTTGCTCAAACAATATCTCTGTAAGCCAAGTGCTATTCCGGCTGATTTTCGTCAACAAATCAATATATTTATTGAGCTTATTGGCCCTAGTAATGATCAAAAATCGAACAATAACAACACGATAAAAGTTTTAAACACTTGCCCTATTTCTTGACGAGATTAGAAAATTTATGCAAGCACTATAATAGCGACCCCATTAACCCAAAGGGTATAAAATTCTATAATTATCTTGTTTTAGCCACTGCCTATGCCACTGCGTTAGGTAGAGAAATTACTCTGCAGGAAGATGACAAGCTGGTTATTTTGCCAAGTGTTAGTCTCGCCAGCTAAAACATCCCCTTTAACTACGCGACAATTTCAAAATCTGCTCTTATTAATTAGTCGGGCCATTGCGGTGATACCGAAAACCGCAGAAACCGAAATGATCGCAACGATACTGCATAACCACTGCCATATTCTACAACCTGCCAAGCGCTTACGCATTCTTAGAGCTCTCTGAGAAAACTTATCGCGTCGCTATGGCTGCTTGTATTCTAGCGCCCGGTGACACGCCGGCAGTAAAAATCAGAAACTGGTCACGTTGCTTAAAACTAACGCTCCCACAGCCAACTTAGCTTATTACAAAGCTCAGCTGGTCATGGCGCTTTGGTAATAATCACACCAATGCCGGTATTGCACTTCGTCGAATCCATCATCTTGCTGCTTGTGAATTCGATGAGATTGAGTTAGCCGAGTTTGATCACCAACTACGTGCCGATCCCCTTATGTTTAGCAAGTTTCAGGCTATGCTTCCAATATCCAGGTCCGCCGTTTAAAGACTACTAATGAGCCGCTTATCACGTCCTTAGAACAATTTGCCGCAAATCCGCGGTATTGTGTTATCAACTTAGGGCCGGCTTATATAAAATCTGTTGCATGTGATCAACTGGTTAAGTACATTGCCCTCGTTGCATCCGGCACCCCAAAAGACGTCTGTCACTCTCATACCTAAAACGGGCATAGAACGCTATTGTTGTTTAAGTACGCTGTTTAGCAAAGCCGCACAGACCACAACGTATGGCACAGCGCCTATACCCGCGATTACGACGGGTTAGCAACTGGTGTATCAAGTGCTGCCACGGAGGTGCTAAGCTCATTACGCTTGCGACGCCCTGTCTTGAGCTCGCCGTCGGTTGAGTTAGTGGCTGAGTGGTCGCTATGTTCTGATCCGCGCCTTGAAGTCCCGTGCGTTGAAAAAACTAACGTCTCGCTGGCGTCGGCTGCTGACATCGGTGCCGACGGTTGCCACTCACAGCATTCAGCTTTAAGCCCCATCTCTGATACCGTTCGCTGAGTGCTGTCTTTCGAGATTGGCCGCGACTGCTGCTGCCAAATCCATTGCAAATTTTGTAGCAGAATGAGAGTTTGATCTGAATTTGCGCACAGTACCTTTTAATTTCAGTAATTTGGGTTTCGTATCCTTCACCTAAGCGCATAAAATAAGCGCTTTCAATGGGTAAGGCTAACAAATTCAGCAAACCGCGCTAAACAACGAATAATTAATTTAAACCCGACGGCATCTTTTCTTTACTGTCCCAGTTTATCGGATACGGCATACAATCTAAAACGCCGTCGCGCATTTTGGCCATTGCGCTATGTAAACGCGTACAGAACCTGTAGCCACTTCTACGCAAGCACTTGCTCAACAACAGGTACTTGTAATAGCTCATCATCGTTATGTTTTGGAAGAAAAGTGCAAATCAAAGGTATAGTATTGCCACAATACGCGTCTCTAACCATATTGCTTCCTCAAGCACCTTTTCAGAATTTTAGGGCCTGGCTTCCGGAAATAAGAAGTGTACTCTTTTATCTGAATGAGGTAAGCCTAAACGTGTGTTCACCTTTGCTAAAATGTCAGAGACTGCGCCGGGTACATTGATGCGCACATCCCAGTCTTCAGCGCCGGATAAAACACGCCGGTGCCAAACACTCTGACGTTGCCTTCGGGAACGTTTCATGTAACCGCCACAGCACGGGTTCATCTAATTGTTGATGGTAATGATACGTTAAATTCTCGGCCAGCTCGACTAATTTGTCTTGTTCGGGATCCGTTTGCAGCCAGCTTTCTAACTGCAAAGCATAACGATTTAAAGTTACATTCCACTCCCAGGTTAAGCCATCAATCTTGGCCGCCAAGTGCGAATAATCACCAGCCGTATCAACCGCCCGGTTCGCCAGAAAATGCGATATCGGGTAGCTTCAAATGTCTACCCCGCTAATATCACAAATCAAGCTATCAACCTTATAAATTTGCCGATACAAACCTTGTAACAAAGTTTGGCGGTATTGAGCGCGCGGTTCTGTGCCGGCAAAAGCGGCTAAATCCCAATAATACTGACGAATGAGGGGCAATGCTGTCGTTGCCTGATTAAATTGCGCTTTGGCCGCCTGCCTTTCAAAAGAGTCCAGCGAGTTTAATTTTAGGAACAGCCGAAAATTGCTCCGCTGCTGTGGTCGGCAATTTTAATTTTTAAGCTCAGCATGGCTTTCAGAAAATTGACTACGCCAATTGATCAAGATCCTCAGAAGCGGATTACTCTCCGGACACAATGCGAATAGCATAGCCTGCCTTTATCCGACGTTATTTCTGCTATTATTGCGTCATGGTAAGGTTTTAGCGCCATATCCTCATTGCGGTCAGCCGCTTCAAGTGAGCTGTTTAATATCATTTGATAATAATAAATTAAGCCTAATAGCTGTTTTTCTCGCGCTGTCGGCGGCTTTGATTTTATCGTCAACGCCAATGCACTCATACCTGCCAATGACTCTCGGGTGACGGCGTTAAGCAGATCAAAGATCTGCATTTGTGGTTTTCCTGCTTAGCTCGCCCTGCTTCGACCGTAGGCATCGCCGAAGATTTTTGTGCAAAAGTAGCGCTGCCGATTGAGATAAGTCCCTCAGCCTGCGGCATAGCTGTCACATTGTGGTAGTTTTTTCCTCAGACTTTGCGACTAAGGATAAACCATTAGATGACCCTTTCTTAGACTCGGCTGATGACGCATTTTTAGACTTGGCTTTGGTTTTTTCGATGGTTTAGCGGGTTCGTCGAATTCTGCCAAATCAACAGGATGCTCAATGATATGCACAAACTCTGTATTAATGGTAGTGCGCTTTCTTTGGCTAATTTTTAATTCGCTTTTCAATGGCGCCGGAATAGCGGTATCTGCAGAAGTGCGGCTATAATGCCTTCGATAAAACCAGCTTTTCAGTGTTATTAATTGCGTGTAATAACAAATATAATGCCCACAACACAAAGGTTATCTCAGATGCACCGCAGGATTTTAAATGCGTTATTATTTTGGCTTTGAGGGCATCTCGATTTTGGAAAGCCTGTCTTAAACGTCGTTTCACCATTACAAATGCGATTGTAGATTGTTTCCGCATTGCTGGTCAAGAGAATTGGCTTATCCGATTTTCCGCCAGTCGATTTCTCAGATAAGTGTTTGTTTATTTCTTTTTGATATGTAGCGAGATCCGTAATTTTTTGCAAAGTCAAAACGCTTATACTCCTTTAATTTTTTAATAGATCGTCATGAGAAAGCAGGGCACGTTCAAGAGGATTACTTGAAATTAATTCCCCCATCATTATGCGTGCCTTAGCACTGAGCTCAGTGGCTAAAATTAATTTACTCCACATTTTGAGTTTCATTATTGTGTAAGTTTTCTTATTACCAGCAGTTTTTTCAGATTCTAAAGATTTTAATACCTTTATTAATAGCATGATCTCACATTCAATATATTCCGCTCGTGAGTCTTCGTTAAATACTTTGTTTATGATATGTGAAGCTATCTCTAGCAAATACTTACTCTGTTCCTCATCGTCATCTAAGGTTAAACTATTGATATATAAGTGTACGACCTGTTGCATAACGTTTTGGAACGCTAGCTGTTGAATATTCGTTAATGCCGTCCAGTCTACTGCGCTGAGATAACGTGTTACTAATACAACCAGCGCAGCCATACCATTATAATCACGGTTATGCTGCATCGTAAGGAATAACGAAGAAAATGACGGCAAGCTGAGTTTTTTCCTGATTACTAAGCGCACCAGTTTTGCCAATCTTCTGCTTTGTTTAGTGTAAATAAGGTTTTATTAACCTCGGGCAGAACAAAGTCTAATACTTCACCATCAAGAGACATTAAATAAGGTAGTAAATCTGAGATATCCGAATAAATTTCTAATATACGCTTTACTTGCGTAAGCGCGGCTGTATTGTCAGGCGATGTTGGGGATGTATCCATACGACTCTCCATCGGTTTTGCAGAATTGTAAGCAAAATCTGCTGAATAATCAGCATAGATTAAATAAATTATACAACCAAATGCTGTCACGTATTCTGTGTTAGTAAGTATTGGAAAAGACGTCGCATTAGAATAATCAGCCCGGATATGGCGCCAAGCCTGCCAATGCCTTGCTCAAGTCTTTGAGTACACTATTTAGCAAACCAGCAGTCACGACACAGATTGCTATGTATGGAGCCTAGGGCTATGTAAGCGGATTCGGGCTAAAAGCAGGGTCAGCAGGCGCGCCTGAAAGTGTCGAGCTTATGATGCTTGCCACACTCGATTTTCTGCTGTCAGTTGAGGTCGTGCCGGTTGAGTGATCACACCTCCCGAACCGCGTCTTAGACCCAGAGGATGAGACACAACTCGAGTCCACCGCTGCTTAATGCTGGTACAGAGACGAGTTTTGCCATTGACTGTCCATACCTTGCGTCAACCCCAACTGCTATACCATTGCGTTAATGCCGCCTGACGTGATGGGCTGACTCTATTCCAAATCCATTGTAGGTTTTGCAGCAAGGCTAATGCCTGATCTGAATCTGTGCTTAATATAATTTTAATTCTATCAATCAGGGTTTGATAACCTTTGCCTAAGCACAGATAATAAGTAGCATCCTTGGATAATTTTATATTTTCAAGAAACCGCGCTAAACAACGGATAATCAATTTAAAATTCTGCGGCATATCTTCTTTGCGGTGCCAATTTAATTCATAGGAGCACACTCTAAAACGCGCTCGCGCATTTTGGCCATCGCGCCATGTGAAACTTGTACAGCGCCCGTTGCAACTATCACGTACACGCTTGCCTGCGCAACCGACCCTTTAAAAGCTCACTATCATCGTGAGCGGAGGAAAAATGCAACCAAGGGTAAAGCATTATTAGCATACCCCTGCGGCAATTTTTCCTTGAACCTCGGCAAGAATTTTTTTAGCACATCGGTGCCCGCCCGGATGATAAGCATGATATTCTACCTGGCCAGGTATTGGGGCAGCTTGATCACTACTTGCCTCAAGATTTCAGTGACTGAACCGGCTACATTGATACGTATATCGCGGTCTTCAGCGCCAGAATAAAACCCCGGTGCCGAACAGCCGTACTTTGCCGTCGGGAAAGGTGTTGTGTAGTTGCCAGAGTGAAGGCTCGTCTATTTGATGATGATAATAATGCGTCAATTGCTGGGAGAGTTCAGTCAAGTCCGTTAAGGCGGCATCTGCTGCTATTAAATCCTCCAGCATTAAAGCATAGCGGTTGAGAATTTCATTCCATTGCCAGGCCACAGTATTAATGTCTATAGCCAGCAGCTCATAATCCGTCACATCAGCGGCCAATGGCTCGCCGGGAAAATCGATGCACTGCAAAGGCACTTTATCCGTACTGCCTTTATCGCAGATTAAGGCTTGAGCCTCGCCAATTTGTTTATACAGATTACGCAATAAAATCTGACGATATTTGGCGCGCGCTTCGTGACTCGTCTCCAAATTCCAGTACTGCTGATTAATAAATGGAATCAGTTTGGCGCTGGCTTGGTCAAATTCGGCTTTCACCGCTTTAAGTTTGTCTTCCAGCAACTTATTCAAACGAATTTTAGAATAGCAGTGAATTGCTCAGCGACCTGTTGTAATGCGGTAGGGGAAGATTCGAGTTTTTCAGTTCAGTATGACGGTCGGTAATTGTCTTGCGCCAATTGATCAAAAGCGTCACTAAACCATTACTTTTGGGTACGTGTCACACAACATCGCATAACCCTTATCGGGCGCTATTGTTACGGCGCGCTCCTGATAATAGGGCTGCAAAAGTCTAATAATCCTGAATCGACAAAACGGTCGGTTGGTTTAAGCTGTGCGTTTAATACCATTTGATAATAATAAATTAATGCGAATAACTGTGCTTTGTGCTCCGATTCCGGTTGGGATTTAATAGCAGCGGCTAACCTCAAATAAACCGGCTATGGATTCTTGTGTGACGGCAGAGAGGTTATCTAAAATGGTATTTTGCTTATCGGTTTTCTCGCGCCGTTCTGCTTCAGCTTTCGCCTGCGCTTTCTGCTGGGTTTCTGCCCGCACAGCCTCTCGTTTAGATCTTTCAGCAATTTCGCCAGTTGCCGCTGCAGCCGGCCCATCTGCTACATTAGCGGGTGCGGAAGCAGACGCCTTTGGCACCGGTGGTTTAGGTTTTGATTTTGGTTTAACGGCATTTTAGGTGTTTCAAGTTCTGACCCATCGGTCGGATTTTCAACCTGCTTGACAAGACGGTATAGCTCAGGAATCCCACTGTTTATCGCTAACGTTGTTAAGTCATTTTTCAATAATGCCGGACTTGTCTTATCTTCCAGAAGCGCCGCAATGATGCCTTCGATAAAAGCCAGTTTTCATTATTAAGGACGTGCAATAGTAAATATAATTGCCATAGGTCAAAGGCGGTGTTAGACACATCACAAGCTTTTAAGTAATTTATCACCTTGGCCTTAAGGATATCTCGATTTTTGGGTAAGCCTGTTTTTAAACACTGCTTCACCATTGCAAAGGCATGATGTAAAGCTCTTCCACTCCATGGAGCAGCTTGGCTTTTCTATCAAAGCAAATTGGCCGTGGAATCGACCTCTAAATATCTATTTAAATATGCATAAAATTTAGATAAATCGACAAACCTTGGCAACAAATAAAGAAACCGATCTTCCAGTACTTCATTCAGTTTTTCTTCATAGGATGCCAGTTTTGATTTATAAATACCCGAGTCGATAAAGACTTGCATTGCTCGCCTCGCCTCATCGTTCGGATGAGAGGACTCAAACAAATCCATCCATACTTTTAATTCAATGACACCATAGCTAGTATGCTCACTGTATTTCTTATCTTTAGCCTCAAACCTAAACAAAGCTGCGGTTAATTTCATTTCATATTCAAAATAGCTTTCCTGTGATGCTTTGCTAAGGACTCTTTTAAAATACTCGAAATTATAGCCAATAAAAGTTTTGCCTGCTTTTCATTGTCATCCATTATACTATTGGCGCATAAGCTTGTTACCCGTTGAATAATAGTGCTGAACGCTTGCTGATGAATTTTTCTAAAGTACGCCAATCTGTTTTGCAAAATACCGCTTTAATAATTCAGCCAGGCTCACAAGGCTCGTATAATCATGGTTTTTCATCATGATAGGAAATAACGATGAAAATAATGGAAGTTGTAATTTTTATCGACTGTTTTCACCAGTTCTTGCCAGAGCGCTTCTTTGTTTTCTGCTTGCAAAGTCTTGTTAACTATGGTAAAACATAGTCCCATGCTACTTTGTCTAAAACTATTAAACGTCTCGCTAATGCGGTGATATTTACAGGATCTTTAAGAAGACCTTGAATTTCGGCATAAGATGCTGTTATATCAAATAATGGGGTGAAGTATCCATACTTGTCCAGGATATTTTTAAACCTTGTAAGATTGTAAGCAAAACTGCTGAATAAGCAGTAATAGTTTTGAACACTCATATGAGGGGACTCCGCGCTCGTGGTACTGCCACTAGCGTCACTATCACGTCTGCCGACACCTGCTAACGCACTATCAGCGGGGCTCATAACAGGACTCAATGGCAAAGCAAAAAGATTGCAGCTTGGCATGCCGGGATACGCTGTGCCACCTGCTCTTTTAAATTATGTTTCGCTGACTGAAACTGGGCAGGTCTGCGGTTTGAATATTTACTTTCAAGTTCATTAAAAGAAAGCTCAGTCGTTGCTGATAGAGAGGTTTAATCTCTGCAAAAATACCACTCAGCTCTTTGTACAAACCCGTAAAGTTTGACCCTAACTTTATCTCACCTGCAAGAATTCCATCGATAAACCGCACCCAGCTACGTACGACAAACCCTAATTTATTATTACTTAACCGGCTGTAATCAACACATTCAAAAATATTATTCAAAACGTTGTGCATGTGTTCATGGGAATGATAATGCGGCCGGTAATGACATTCTGCGCAAGCCATGGCTTGAGAAACCAAACGATCATAGGCTTGGAATTTATTTTGCGCGGCAAAATAGTCAGGCTGATATAAGCTTAAATCGTATTCGACGTTCATACGATCATAGAATTCCAAACGCAAAACTCTTTCATGCTCAACAGCTACATGCGATTTATAAGCATAACCCCTGTGCCGCCAATGCCGCTTTAAAGTATCAATGGTGGTATCTGTTACCGGCCAACCTGATAAGGAATCTCGGCGCGCATATCGATATCTCCACCGGGATAAAACACACCACAACCGGCCGTTTCAAGGCCCGGGAAAACGCTCGCTAATGTGACAACACCAGACCGAAATTCCCTTTAAAATAACAATTGCCTAGCCAGACTGATAAGTCTATTAAATACTTCCTACTCCCCACTTCTGTGCGCGCGAGAGCTTTAAACTGAGGGCAAAGCGATTAAGCGACTGATTCCACTAGACTCTTGTTGCATAAGCGCATCTGAGATTGCTTGATAACCCGGTTTTGGCAGATGTGAGTGGTAAATTGACGGGTGCAATGATACGTTTTGGTCAAATTTCGTCTCACCGTCTTGCAGCTGCGCTTTACCCCTAGCAACAATCCGTGGAAAGCCAGTAATACTTCACACTGCCTGGCGATGGTTACGCTAAACCCGACATGACTTTCAGCGAATGCCTTAAAGCGGCATGGTATCGCGCTAATTCGTTTACTATTTTTCGATATCTTGATAAAGGTTGCTTTGAGCGAAAGCAGTTTTATATTATTAAGACTCAGCAATGCAACCTCCGATGGCATCGATACTTCAGCTCTTATCGCCTCCGGCTCGGTTATCCATAAGCGCACGCCAAGACGGCTGGTAATCGGCTTTAAGTTTGACAATGTTTTAGAAGTAATGGGTGTAATGCCCAGTGCAGCGGGCAGTTCTTGCAATGCCATTGCAACTTGCTGTGTTATGAAAGTTTTAACTGTACGATGTGCCGCCATTGCTTTATTCGAGGCGATCGGCGTGGCAATAGCATGCAGCGCTGTACCGCAATCACGCAATTGCACTAATATACGTAAGAATATTTTGCCTTTGTCAGTATATTCTGCCGGCCAATCCTGCGCGACTGCAAGCAATTTTGCTAAATCAACTTCGTTAGAAATGATAATGATGCAGCCGGTTGCATTTCAACTGGACAACGCATCAGCAAGTCGATTGACCAATTTGCGATAAGGCGACTTTACCTGCTAAACCCCGCATTGTGGGATTTTTCGCAGAAGAGAACTGATTCGAGATGCTTAAGCTCGGCACCCACGTTTGCAATTGTTCGGTATACACTGGCAGTTTGCCAATGCCTCGCTAAAGTCGGGGGTAGCAGGAGCGACGCAGCTGCTTTGGGTCGGGGTTTAATTTGATTTAGCTGATGCTGCCGATGTCGATTCATCTGCCAATAACTCTGCCACGAGTCGTGCACGCTCTGCCACGCTTATTCCAGCACCAGCATTTCTTCACCTGCATCGTCGCTAACCGGCACCGATTTTTCTGCTAATGCATTAAGTAGCCCTGATTGATTGATCCTTTATATCTTGCCGAAAAGCTGGGCAAATAGCTTAACAGTTTAACCCGATACGCTTTATGACCGCACAATAGCGTGACAGCAAAATTAATTGCCGGCAAATTGACTTCATTAAGTTCTGCACAAGCCACCGACAACTTCTTTAATACCGCATGATTTAATTTTTAATAGCTCAGGCAGCTTAACACTTTCGTAAAGTTGAGTAATCATTACCAAATAGTTAGGATTATTTAAAGCAATCAATGCATGAACCAAATAATCCACATCATTATAAGTTAAAAATTGTGACAGGTGTTCACCACTGAATTTATATAAGATTGATTTAATCACTTTACTGCCAGGTATACGACGCGCCGCAGCCTGCAAATCAACTACACGTAAAAATAATTGCGTAATCACCTTTGAATCGACCGGCTTCTGATTTATGAGCCTCACAAATAACTTATTCAGTAACTCACCAAACTGCTCAGCAGAGAGTAGCCATAGGCGCTTCCATAAAGCCTCATTATCGGCCGAATATTCTGACAGACAGCCAGACAACTCAAGCATCGTACCTTCCAATAATTTCAACCGAAACTCTGCATAAGCGCTAGCGCACAACTCTGCTTGTTGCGCCTGTAACGTGTGCAACTCAGAAAGCGCAACATCCGGTAGCGAGGGGCGTAAGTCATCCGTTTTACTTAGTTCATAAAACACGCCGACCCAATATCGCAACAGCGACTGACCGCTCGTCGCCGTCAAATCATGGTGATTGCAATTTTTAATAATACGAACCACAACTTCGATTTGGGATTCGGTATCAAGCCAGAAATTTAATGGATGATAAACAATCGCTTCGTCTGTAAAGTTTCCCCGATTAAGAACGCCAAAGCCTTCAACCAGAATTTGTAAAGCATTCTGATCGGCCAGAGTGTGCGATATTAAGGAACTGATTGATGATTTAATTTTCTCATGAAACTTATAAACGATATATATGAAGGCCGGATTATTATTCTCTTCTACTTCATAACTTAGCCAATCTGCCAACATTGGCCATGTGCTCAGCCCTTTAGTCAATAAAGCTTCCAATAATTTTTCTTGATACTGAAGATTCTGATCTAGCGTAAAATTATTTGCCTTATACTTTAGTTGTGCCCGATAGTGCGCTTGCAACATCGTTGCTCTTTCAACAATGGTTTCGCGAAAAATGGTACTAAAATTCTTCAACCTTTGCTTCTAAATCGGTCACAGTAACTAATGCAGTTTTATGTGTGTTTTTCTGGGCATACTACGTTCTTAAATAATCAAACTCGACGATTTTAATATAAAAACGTAAAGTTAAATTATTTTTCAGCAAATCACAGAAAGGAAATATTTACTTATTGACCGCTTTTGCGCTTCTTCGTTATACAAGATAACGGTAACGCTAAAACCACCGCCAAATTTCTAAAAGATAATGTACCATGATGCAACTGCGTGATTTTTTTCACAATCGCCAGGCCAAGGCCTGTGCCGCCGGTTTGGCTGGAGCGGGATTATCGCGGAAATACGGCGTTGCAAGCTTATTGAGCGCGTTTTCAGCACGCCAGGCCGTTGTCATTACAGGTAATTTCAACGCCCTTATTCGAGTTGATTGACAATCACCTGACAGGCGCTTGCATATTTTTAGCATTGTCGAGGAGATTGACAATCAGGCGGCGAAATGGTAGCTCGACTTTTAACCACACTCTTCCAAGAAAGTGATCAGTGTCGCGGTAAAATATTTGTCGTTATAATTTTCAATAACGCTCTCAATGAACGAAATATTTCCACATCAACCTTTTAAGGTTTTCAGGCGCCTTGGCAAATTCCAGCGAACTGGTAATAATAGTGCTGATGGCATTTAAATTTTCTTTAATAGGCTCAATGTTTGTTTGATCTTCTAACAGCTCAAGACGCAATAAAGCTTCCGTAAGCGGTGTTTTAATATCGTGCGCCAGTGCCGCCAGCATCAGGCTTTTTCATCATAATAAGCCTGAATCTGTTGGCGTAGATTCGAAATGATCGCGTGAGAACGCGAGCGAGGTTCAGGTCCCTGCCCAGAAAGCTGCTGCAACACTTCTTTAGGTAAAGTGTTGCGATAGTACAATAGAAAAGTCGTCCATAACACAATAATAATTAACAAATGCACCGACAAACCCAAAAGCCTGTTTCCAATCACTCACTGTGTGGACATCAGCGTGAAATACGCCCCACACGCCCTGATTAGGGATGTAACGTCACTAAGGTAAGCCCGCCATTCGTGCTTAAGCATTTTGCAAGCGCTGCAACACATCAGGCGGAATGACTTGAGTGCTTGCCTCAATGACATACCCCTGATCTGGCATAGCGGTACTTAAATACAGAAGCGCAGACGGGTGTTGGTAAGCAACTCTTTCTGCAAATGCTGCGCATAATCGTTAAATCGCTCATTCGACTGATTTTGTAGGTATAACAAAGACAGGCGCATACGATTGATAATATGTAACTGCTGTTTAGAGGCAACATCTTCGGATTGCTTTAATGCCATGTAGTAATAAAAGCTTGAAGAAATGACTTCCATCATTAATAAAAATGATAGAGACCAGTACGATATGGCGGATCTTAATTTGTAGTAAGCGCCCGAACATAAGGTTACCTAGTTATTCCATAAGTTTAGCCAGCAAACACCTGATAGCAGTATGCGATCAACCCAGCCGGCATTAGGCCTAAAATCAACATTAATAAACCGTTGATACTGATTGCAACCACCATATCCGTCGGCAATTTGATTTTAGTGGTTTGAACAGGGGCGTCAAAATACATAATTTTGATCACGCGAATGTAATAATACGCGGCCACAACCGACATTAATAAAGCCACAAACGCTAAATAATAGTGCTGCTGATCGACTAAATTCTTCAATACCACTAATTTTGCCATAACCGACCAGAGGCGGAATACCTGCCATAGACAGCAATAACAGCATCAGCATCAACGCCAGCCAGGCATGTCGGTTATTTAAGCCGGCATAGTCATCGAGCTTGTCAGCCTCAAAACCTGATTTGCTTAAAATCAGGATGACCGCAAAGCCGCCAACTGCCATCAAGATATAAATCAGACTATAAAATAACGCCGCACCATCACTTGCAAAGGTGCCCATCGCCAGCCCTAATAAAATAAAGCCGATATGGCCGATGGTGGAATAGGCCAACAGACGTTTAAATTCTTCTGCACCAAGGCGGCTAAATTACCGCCGACTAAGCACAATAATGCAATGACGGTTAAGGCCACGGAAGCCGCCGCCGGCAAAGCCTCTACCAACAAACGCACCAATAAGACGAATGCCGCCAACTTCGGTACGCTACCCAATAAATCGTCACCGCCGTCGGCGAGCCTTCGTATACGTCGGTACCCACATATGAAAAGGTACGGCGCCCAATTTAAAGCATGCGGCCACCAGCACAAACGCCGTGCCGAAGAGTACTACGCTATTGGCATGCGCTCCTAAATCGCTCGCAATAGCAGGCAATAAGATGCTGCCGGTTTCGCCATAAATCAGGGACATGCCATATAAAAGCATGCCGGAGGCGAGCGCGCCCATGATAAAGTATTTCATAGCCGCTTCTGAACCCTTGCCGGCTTCACGGCGAATCGCGACCAATGCATACAGCGGCAAGGACAAAGCTCTAAACCGATATACAACGTTAATAAACTGTTAGCAGAAGTGAGCACCATCGCGCCCATGAGCGACAATAAAGTCAGCAAATAAAATTCGCCGCTGGGGATATGGCGGTCAGCGATATAGCGCCGTGAAAAAATAAAAGCCGGCAAAGGTTGCGATATACATGAATAGTTTTAAAATACCGGCCAGGCGGTCAAGCACAAATTGATCATTAAAAGTGATTTGTGCTTGCGGCATAACGACAAACCACGTACAAACGCCCGCCGCAATCAATGAAAATTGCGCCAGAATGTAGCTTAGCGCTTTATAGCGTTGGCCTAAAAAATAAATCGGCGAACATGATGACAACGATCGAGATCAGCATCACGATTTCGGCAAGGGCGGGCATAAAATTCATAGATTAACCTCGTTAAACTAGTACGCGCCGGCGGAATTTGCTGTACGGCGTGAGCCACATAATGCAAGTTGGTGGCATGGGACAATTGTAAAATCGGCTCCGGATACACCCCGAATAAAACGATCGGCAGGGCCAACAACACAAAGATCACTATCTCGATACCATGGATATCCCGGCTGCTGCGATAGCGTGATTTTTAGGCTCGCCAAACAAGACGCGTTTATACATCCATAACGTGTAGGCCGGTGCAAGAATCAACGTTAAGCCTGCTGCAATGCCACCCAGCCATTGGCTTTAAACGCGGCTAAAATCACCATAAATTCACCGACAAAGCCCGAGGTGCCGGGCAAGCCGACATTGGCCATCGCGAACAACATGAAAATGCGGCAAAATCGGCATACTGCGCGCAATACCACTGTAATCTTTAATAAGTCGCGAATGGAACCGGTCATAGGTAGCCCACACCGATAAACATCGCCCTGAAGAAAACGCATGGGCGATCATTTGAAAAGTCGCCCCTGCACACTCAAGGCGGCATCCACAGGATCATGGGTTTCACCGACGATCATAAACACCATAAATACGCCCAGCGTCACGATTCCCATATGTGATACCGACGAGTAGGCAATTGCTGTTTCATGTCTTTTGCGCAATACAGGCAAAACCGACATAGATAATCGCCATTAAGGACAAGCCCACCAAGAGCCAGTCTAATGATTGGGTCACACCCGGTACAATCGGTAAGCTAAAGCGTAAAATCCATAGCCGCCCATTTTAACATCAAAGCAGCCAGCACCACGGAACCGCCGGCCGGGGCTTCAGTATGGGCGTCAGGCAGCCAGGTATGCACCGGCCACATAGGAATTTTACCGCGAACGCCTAAGAACGCGAGAAAATTAAATTTTGCTGGCTTTGTGTAAGATATAAATCTTGAAAGCTTGTGATCGAAAACTGCCGCTTTTCAGCTCCATGAATAAAAAAGCGATTAGCATAAAAATCGAACCCAAAAGGTATACAAAAGAACTTAATCGCGTAGTTTCGCGCGGTCCCCACACACCGATACCCAAATACATCGGCACCAAGGAAGCTTCCCAAAATACGTAGAATAAAATCGAATCCGTCGCCGCAAACGCGCCGTTCATAATGCCGAAATCAAAAAAATTGCTATATTATTGATTTTGACGCGAATACCGCGCCAGGCCGCTAAAATAATGATCAGATTCGTAAAGCAGGTTAACATAATAAACAAGGCCGACAACCTGTCTACACCCAGCGCATAACGGATGTTAAGCGCCGGAATCCAGCTATGGTCTTCGACGAACTGCATGTGCCAGGTGCCGGAATTAAAGCCTAAATATAATCGGCACGCATAAAGCCAGCGTTATTAAGGCAAAATCAACGAGACCCAGCGGGCACCATCGGCGTTTTATCGTTATTACCGGTGGCGATCACAATCAATCCGCCCACGATCGGTACCCAAATCAATAAGCTTAGCAAACCATTTTGCAACATGAAGCTTCCTTTAAATCAATATGTTAAGCCATTACAAACCAAACCAATAGCGCTAATAATCCGAGGATCATCGCTAAGGCATAATGATATAAATAACCGGTTTGCAGACGGCGTAATAAATCCCCGCCTTAGCGGTCAGTTTTGCTACCGTCCACGCCGCCTTTATCAATAATCAGGGCCGCCGACTTGTGCGAATAACAGACCGATCAGCCGCGCGCCCCCGCCGACCACATCATAGGCGTCATCAATCCAATATTTTTCACTAACAGAGTATAGAACCAACGGCATCGACTACTGATTTTCACAGGCAAGCCCGGATACGACATAACATAACCAGGCCACGACTACCCCCGCAATACCAGCCATAGCGGCAAACTTGTTAAAGCATCGCTTAAAAATTGCAGGGCGACTGATACAGGCTTGCAAAGTAGCTCACCACATCATATTGAGGCCGCACGACAATGGCAGCGCCGAAGAAATTATTTAACGCCGGCAGGAAGAATATAAAACCTGCGAGTACCGATGGAATGGCTAACAAAATTAAAGGCAGCAACACGGTCCAGGGCGATTCGTGCGGATGATGCTCACCGGCATGACGGGCTTTACCGTGAAACACCACAAAGAATAAACGGAACGTATACAACGCCGTGACAAACGCCGGCGACCAATAAGCCATACGCGACACTGTGCCCGTAAATACTGCTGTGCCCCACCGCCTCAATAATCAAATCTTTGGAATAGAAGCCGGCAGGGGCGGTACCGCGGCCAACGCCAAGGCGCCGATCAACATACACACGTAGGTCACCGGCATAGATTTTCTTAACGCGCCCATTTTGCGGATATCCTGCTCATGGTGCATGCCGAGAATCACTGAACCTGCCGACAAGAAAAGCAAAGCTTTAAACGCCGCGTGGGTCATTAAGTGAAACATCCCGAACGAAAAGCCGAAGCCTTGCGCGGCCATCATATAGCCTAGTTGCGATAGAGTTGAATAAGCGATAATCCGTTTGATATCGTTTTGCACGATGCCAAGCAGCCCCATAAAAAGCAGGTGATGGCACCAATAATTAGAACGGTGGAAAGCGCTGCTTGCGAATATTCAAACATCGGCGATAAACGCGCGACCATAAATACACCCGCGGTCACCATGGTCGCGGCATGGATCAAAGCCGAAATCGGGGTCGGGCCTTCCATCGAGCCTTCTAACCAAATATGTAACGGAATCTGGGCCGACTTACCCACCGCCCCGACAAACAGCAAGACGCAGATCGCGGTTAATACATTCCAGTACAGTCCACCGAATACATGAATCGCCGTCTTTGCACCAGCGCCGGCACGGCATTAAAGACGGTTTGGTAATCCAAGGTGCCAAAATACATTAATACGCCGGCAATCCCCTGTAGAAAGCCGAGGTCTCCGACCCGATTGGCAAAGCTTTTAAGCTCGCGTAGTTGGCGCTTTCTTTGTTAAACCAGAAGCCGATCAATAGATAAGAAACCAGGCCGACCGCCTCCCAACCGAAGAATAATAATAAGAAATTGTTGGCCATCACCAGCGACAACATCGCAAAAGTGAAACCGGATATATAGCTAAAAAGCGCTGATAGCCGTTATCCTCAGCCATATAACCGACCGAGTAAATATGCACCAGCAAGGATACAAAATTGACTACCACCATCATAAATACGGTAAGCCGGTCGATCATAAAGCCGATGCTGAAATTAATATGACCGACCAAGGCCCAGCTAAATAAAAGTTTTATTGACCGTAAGCGCATCCGCAATCACTAATTTCGCGACATACAGTGATAATAAAATGAGACGCTAATCAGGATGATCGTAATCCAGTGCGCGCCGGCCCGGCCGATTTGTTTGCCAAACACCCTGCAATCACACTGCCTAACAAAGGTGATAGCAAAATTGCCAATAATACTGTATCCATCGATAACCCCATCATAACTTCTGTGTTTTGCTAACCTTTCAGCGTGTTCATATCTTGAATATCGATAGAACGACGGTTGCGGAACAAGACCACTAAAATAGCGAGGCCTATTGCGGCCTCCGCCGCGGCAACGGTCAATACAAAACACAAACACTTCACCGGCGGCATTGTGGCCGAACCGCGCAAAGGCCAAAAAATTCGTATTGACGGCAAGCAGCATCAGCTCAATAGACATCAACAACACAATCAGATTCTTTTTATTTAGAATGATGCCGGCCATGCTGAGCGAAAATAGAATCGCGCCCACTGTTAAATAATCCGCTAATGAAATCATTTGCTGTCTTCCTTAGAAAAAGGGTTAGAGGATTCACTCGGCATTTTAAGGATATGTAGACGATCTTTAGGATTCACGGCCGCTTGTTTAGCCGGGTCCTGTGATTTGGCGCTCGCTGGTGACCGCGGAAGGTCAGCGATCGCAGCCACCATCGCGGCTAATAATAATACGGCGGCAAGTTCAAATGGATAGAGATAATCGGTAAATAACGCCGTCCCTAGATTACCAATGCTACTGTAATTGGCCGAAACATCGGCGGGTGCAGGCACTTTGAGAGCCCGAAATGTTCAGCACCGACCACCCAGATAATCAAGGCCGCCACCGCAGCGCCGACGATCAAAGCCACCGGCCAATATCTGACGAAACCGGCTTTCATGGTCGCCGCGTCGATATCGAGCATCATCACCACAAACAAAAATAATACCATTACCGCGCCGACATACACCACGATCAACACCAAAGCCAGGAACTCCACCTGTAGAATCATCCAGACACAAGCCATGGCAATAAACGTTAACACTAAACTTAACACCGCCCGAATCGGATTACGGAAGTGATAACCAGCAACGCGCTCAAAATCGCGATGCTTGAGAATATATAAAACAATATCTGCTGGGTCATGAATGATCTGTCCTCTATCCTCTGACTTTTGTCATCTGTATACGCTATCGGCCGTTTTATCTTTAGCAATTTGCGGCTCATACCAATCGCCCACTGCCAATAACTTCGCCTTGGTCATAATGTTCTCACCGCGTTTTTCAAAGTGGTATTCTAAAATCCGCGTCTCAACGATCGAATCCACCGGACAGGATTCTTCGCAAAAGCCGCAGAAAATACACTTAAATAAGTCGATATCGTAGCGCGTGGTTCGTCTTGAACCATCGGCTCGCGGTGCGGCCTCAATGGTAATGCATTGTGCCGGACATACCGCTTCACACAGTTTGCAGGCAATACAGCGCTCTTCGCCATTGGGATAGCGGCGTAAAGCGTAATCCGCGAAAACGCACGGAAGTGGGCGTTTTCTCTTCCGGAAACTGGATCGTGACTTTGGGTTTAAACAGATGCTTCCAAGTAAGGCCCATGCCCACTAAAGTTCTGTCAATAAATACGATTTCAACCAACGTTTCATCATCTAAAATTCTCGATAAACTTTAATTAAACCAAGGTGCGACCTATTTCACCATTACCGCCACGACCACCAACCAGACTAACGTAAGCGGAATAAATACTTTCCAACCCAGGCGCATGATCTGGTCATAGCGATAGCGCGGGAAGGTCGCGCGAATCCAAAGGTAGGCAAACAGAAAAAAGCCCATTTTCAAGAGCAGCCACCAAGCCCGGTATAAAGGCGGTCCACTCATTAAGATAAGGGATACCTTGAAAGGGGATAACCAGCCGCCCATAAACAAGGTTGCAACCAGGCCGAGACTAAAATCATATTGGCATATTCAGCCAGAAAAACACGGCAAAGCGCATGCCCGAATATTCCACATGGATACCCGCCACGATTTCCGATTCGCCCTCGACCACATCAAACGGCGCGCGGTTGGTTTCGGCAATGCCGGAATCCAATATACGATAAATAAGGGAAACAACGGTAGCCAATACCAATGCCAAAAGCCGCCCTGTTGCGCGATAACGATGCCGTTTAAATTGACCGTACCGGCTGCGACAATCACGCCGATCAACGCAAAGCCCATGGCCAGTTCATACGACACTACTTGCGCGGCCGAACGCAGCGCGCCATACAGCGCGTAGAGTTCGACGCCCAACCGGCGATGATAATGCCGTAAACGCCTAACGAAGTCATGGCGAATAAATACAATAGCCCCGCGTTCACATTCGCCAACACCATATGCGCACCGAACGGTACCACGGCCCAGGCCGCTAAAGCCGGACCGAACGACAAAATCGGCGCCACGAGGTATAAATAAGTACTGGCTTTAGAAGGGGTAATCATTTCTTTAAAAATAACTTCATACCATCGGCGATCGGTTGCAATAAACCGCCCAACCCTACGCGGTTCGGACCAATTCTATCTTGCATATAACCGATGACCTTGCGCTCAGCGTAAGTCAAATAAGCGACACCCAACATTAACGGGATAAGGATAAGGATTTTAACGATAATCCAGGCGATATTGAGCAACATCTCCTTCACTCTCCCTTGTTTAACGGTGATTGGCGCGAACGCTTCACCTAATCCGGCTGTCTCAGGCAAACCAAATGGCACCAGCACGGTATAACGCGCCAGACTGGGATTGATTTTGAGCGGCAAGCCATGGCTTGGCCATTTTGCTCCACGGTGGTTAAGACAGCTTCGGCTAATTTTAAACGCTCGGCTAAATAGGGCGACACTTCGACACAACACATCGTTTTGGCATCGAGCGTCTGTTGTAAAGAACGCGCACGGCGCACGATATTGTCCGAGGCGTATATCGGCATCAACCCCAAGCGCTTGATTTCGGTTTGCGCCGGCGGCAAGTTACCCGGAATATCCCATGTTGCGACCGCAGGTTTCATGCCACGCACTTCGCGCTTTAATTCATTCAATATTTCTTCGCTACTGACATAGTCAAAATTAAATAAACCCAGAAAGTTCGCCATGACCCGCAATACTTTCCAGGCCGGACGTGCTTCCCCGCATGGATTGGCCACGGCGGTAAAACTTTGCCATTCACCGGCGACATTCACATAGGTGCCAGAAGTTTCGGCGAAGCTCGCGATCGGTAAGATCACATCCGCCACGTGTTTTAAGCTGTCATTGATATAAGGCGTCATTGCAATGACACATTCGGCCTGCTGTAGAGCCGTTAGCGCGCGCGGCCCATAGACAGTATCTAAAGCCGGATCGAAATTTAATAATACGTAAGCATCGAGCGCCTGCGCGGGATCTAACATTTGTGAGGCGTTTTACCGACATGCGTTACTGCTTCGCCGGCAACACCGCGATGCGGCAACATACCGGCAAGCCAGGCCCAGCCATATTAGCACCGGGGTGAGCTGCCCGAATTTTGCATTGCACAGCTCTTTAACGCCTGCATCAAGGTGTATAGCAAGGCCGTTTGCGGATGGCTGCCGGCGATTTCGCCCATTAGCAATACGGCGCGTTGACTGCTCGCCAGAATATCGGCGGCGGCTTGTGCCGAAGGACTGACCGTAACGCTGTTTAATAGGCTCGCCAATGCGGATTTCACGCTCACGCCTTTACCGCGGCGACCGCTTTGACGATAGCGGCTAACTCTAATGCCATATCGTCACTATTGACCAGCGCGTTGACGGCGATGTTAAATTTAAAATCAAAATCTGCCGGATTAATGACTAAGACGTTAGAGCCGCCCTGCATATTGGCTTTGCGTATCCGATGATGAATGATCGGTTGCTCTTTTCACGTTACCGCCGAGCAATACAATGGTATCAGCCTCTTCAATAGAGGCGATCGAAAAATCAAAGCCGGGAAAGCCCCCTGCCATTCTTGATGGCGGAAGTCGTTCTGACGAATCCGGTGGTCTAAATTGTGGGAGCCCAGGCCGCGCATCAGCTTATTTAGCAAGAAATATTCTTCTGCGGTGGAATGCGTGCCGGCCAATGCGCCGATCGCTTCTGCACCATGATGGGTTTTAACGTGCTTCAAATGATTGGTTGCAAACTCTAGCGCTTCAGACCAATCGACTACCTCCCACGTACCGTTCTTTTTATCATGGGAACGGTGGCGCGATCCGCGCTTTTAATCCCTTCGTAGCTAAAACGATCGCGGTCCGAAATCCACACTTCGTTAATCGCCTCATTTTCTTTCGGTACCACCCGTTAATTCGCCGCGACGCAGATGTAAATAGATATTCGAGCCAACACAGTCGTGCGGCGCAACGCCAGAAAACTGCTGTAACTCCCAGGCGCGGGCTTTATAACGAAACGGTTTTGAAGTCAGTGCGCCTACCGGGCATAGATCGATGACGTTTCCTGACAGTTCGGTGTCGACACTTTTCTCAAGGAAAGTATTGATCATCGAGTTTTCACCGCGGCCGGTCATGCCAAGTTCTTTTATACCGGCAATTTCGGCGCCAAAGCGCACGCAGCGGGTACAATGGATGCAACGGGTCAATCAGTGGAGATCAGAGGGCCGATATCCGGATCTTTAACGACGCGCTTACCTTCGTTATAGCGCGACACGTCCTGACCATAACCCATGGCGTTGTCTTGCAGTTCGCATTCACCACCCTGGTCGCAGATCGGGCAATCTAAGGGATGGTTAATCAGCAAGAACTCCATCACCGACTTTGGAATTCTAAGGCTTTGGGGATTTGGTCAGCACTTTCATGCCGGCCGTCACCGGCGTGGCACAGGCGGGTGCCGGGCGACGCGCGCCTTCGACATCGACTAAACATCCGGCAATTTGCGGCAATCGACAGTTTTTATGATAGCAGAACCGCGGAATCTTAAAGCCGGCATTATCGGCCGCTTCAATAATCATACAACCCTGCGGGACTTCTAAGTCTTTACCATCGATGTTGATCTGAACTTTGGGCGTTTGGTCGGTCACGTGATTACCTATCTCTAATCTGTGGTCTGGTTTTTACAATATGCGCTTCTGAATTCCTGGCGGAATTTCTTGATATAACTTTGCACCGGCCAGGCCGCTGCATCACCTAAGCCGCAAATGGTACGCGCCTCAATTTTATTGGCGACATCGACAATTTTATCAAGGTCGGCAACCTCGGCGTGGCCATGTAATACATTGTGGAGCATTCGCGCCATCCAGCCGGTGCCTTCGCGACAGGGCGTGCATTGGCCGCAAGATTCCTCGGCATAAAATCGGCGATCCGCGCTAATATTTCCACCATACTGCGGGTTTCATCGATAACCACGACCGCGCCGGAACCCAGCATCGTGCCGGCTTACCCAATGCATCGAAGTCCATATTAACGGCCATCATCTCCTCGCCGGTTAAAATCTTGGAAGAACTGCCGCCAGGGATGACCGCTTTAATTTTATGACCGTTGCGCACCCCGCCCGCCAACTCCAGAAGTGTGGCAAAGGGGGTACCGAGACTGATTTCATAGTTGCCAGGTTGATTGACGTCGCCCGATACCGAGAAAATTTTGGTGCCGCCGTTATTAGGTACGCCCAAATCGGCAAACCATTTTGCGCCGTGTTGCAAAATCGGCGGTACAGATGCGAACGTCTCGACGTTGTTGATATTGGTGGGCTTACCGTATAAGCCATGGTTAGCCGGAAACGGCGGTTTAAAGCGCGGATAGCCTTTTTACCTTCTAGAGAATTCAATAATGCGGTTTCTTCGCCGCAGATATAGGCACCGGCGCCCAGATGATTATGCACCTCGACATCGAGGCCTGAACCAAGAATGTTAGTGCCGAGCAAGCCCTGTTCACGCGCTTCTTTAAAGCGCCTTCCATGCGCTCAAAGGGTTCCCAAAATTTCCCCGGATATAGTTATAAGCGACTTTCGCGTTCATCACGTAGCAGGCGATCGCCAAGCCTTCGATCAATTGATGCGGATTATAACGCATAATATCGCGGTCTTTGCAAGTACCCGGCTCGCCCTCGTCCGCGTTGCACACCACGTATTTATCCATGGGTGAATTTCTCGGAATAAAGCTCCATTTCAAGCCAGTTGGAAAACCCGCGCCGCCACGTCCCCGCAAACCGGATTGTTTTAAGGTCTCGATGATTTGATGCGGATCCATTTTTCGGTTAAAATTTTGCGCCACATCGAATAGCCGCCGACACTAAGATAAGCTGCCAGCGACCAGGGTTTATCGAGATGTCGTGTTCTAAAACAAACTTCATTAGCCATTAGACTGCTTCACTTTTCAAATTATAGTCTGTTACTGCTTGTGTTCGGTCATCAAAGTAACTACTCCAAAGCGCCTAAAATCTGATCGACCTTTTCCGGGGTCAGATTTTCATGATACGTTTTATTAATTTGACACATCGGCGCACCACGCACGCACCCAAACATTCGACTGTGCGCAAGAGAATTTACCGTCCGCCGTCGTATCGCCCGGCTTAATCTGCAAACGCGTTTCCAGGTGTTTTAAAATTTTATTGCTGTCACGCAACATGCAAGAGATATTGGTACAAACATCGATTTTATATTTACCGGCGGGTTTGTGGTAATACATCGAATAGAAAGTCGCTACTTCCAACACCGAAATCCGCGGCATCTCTAAATAATCCGCTACCGCCGCCATAAGTTCCGGGGTTAAATAGCCGCCCATATCCTCCTGCACAATATGCAAAAGCCGGCAATACCGCCGATTGTTTCTGATCTTTGGGATATTTGGCAACCCAATGATCAATCTGCTGCCGAACTTCAATAGGCAATAGCGCCGGTTCAACTTGTATATTTATCACCACTCATTCCTCTATACCCAGGACCTATTTTCTGTCCTTCCTCTGTCCTCTGTTACCGATCCACATCGCCGAATACAATATCTAAAGTAGCAATAATCGCCGGCACATCGGCCAGCATATGGCCTTGATCATTTCATCCATGGCGCTCAAATGGGTAAAACCAGGCGGATGAATCTTTACGCGATAGGGCTTATTGGCACCATCAGAAATCAAATAAACGCCGAACTCGCCTTTGGGGTGTTCTATGGCACATACACTTCACCGGACGGCACACAATAGCCTTCGGTGAATAATTTAAAATGATGAATTAGTGATTCCATATCCTGTTTCATCACTTCACGCGGCGGCGGTACGACCTTGTAATCATTTGCCACGACAGGGCCGGGATGCGCAGCCATTCCACGCATTGACGAATAATGCGATTGGACTGGCGCATCTCTTCAACCCGAACCAGGTATCGATCATATAATCCTCGGCCGTGCCGACCGGAATGTCAAAATCTAATCTATCATAGATCTCGTAGGGTTGTTTCTTACGCAAATCCCAGGCGATCCCCGAAGCGCGTAGCATCGGACCGCTAAAGCCTAACTGTAAAGCGCGCTCTGCGGTTACTACGCCAATCCCGACGGTACGTTGCTTCCAAATACGGTTATGCGTGAGTAGAGTTTCATACTCATCGACACATTTCGGGAAGCGTTCCGTGAAGCTCCAGATGAAATCCAGCATGGAACCTTTGCGGTTGGCGTTTAACTTGTCACAGTCTTTTGCGAGCGCCAGGGTGAAGGTTCGTATTGTGGCATAAAATCCGGCAAATCCCGATATACCCCGCCCGGACGAAAATAGGTGGCGTGCATCCGCGCACCCGACACCGCCTCATAGCAGTCCATTAAGTCTTCCTGCTCGCGGAACGCATATAAGAAAACGCTCATGGCGCCTAAGTCGAGACCATTAGCGCCGATCCACATCAAATGATTTAAAATACGGGTGATTTCAGAAAACATCACGCGGATGTATTTAGCTCGCTCCGGCACTTCGAGGCCCAATAATTTTTCGATAGCCATGACATATGCATGCTCGTTGCACATCATCGATACATAATCGAGGCGGTCCATATAGCCGATCGACTGATTAAACGGCTTGGTTTCTGCTAATTTTTCCGTACCGCGATGCAGCAATCCGATGTGAGGGTCGGCGCGCATCACAGTTTCGCCGTCTAACTCCAGCACCAGGCGTAATACGCCGTGCGCCGCAGGATGCTGCGGCCCGAAGTTCATCGTGTAATTGCGAAACTCAGCACTCATTTTTATCCTCCACATACCTATTATCGTGGCGGATGACTTTGGCACATTCACACGCGGGCAATCTCGACCGGGCCGTATACGATGCGACCCTGGTTTGCGTCATAACGCATCTCAACATGCCCAGAAATCGGGAAATCTTTACGAAACGGATGACCGATAAAGCCATAATCAGTCAATATCCGGCGCAAACTGGGTGTCCGATAAATAAAATACCGAACAAATCAAATGCTTCCCGCTCATACCAGTTCGCCGAAGCCCAGATATCCGCTACAGAGTCGACGCGAGGATTATCAACGCCGACATAGACCTTTAAACGTAAGCGTACATTATTTTCAGCGATAATAATTGATAGGCCACCGCAAAACGCGTTTCGGGATTTTTAGTGGATAATAATTCTACGCCGCGTGAAAACCGGTTGCAGTGGCCGAATCGGTTTTCCATTCATCTAAACCATAGCGTGAATAATCAACGCCGGCGACATCGACACATTGCTCAAAATGCAGCTCGTCTTTCAGCAGACGACACAAGGTTTTAAATTGGCTGGCTTTACGATGGCGGTTAATTCACCACGGTCTAATTCTAATACATCAATTAAAGAATTAAATAATTGCTCGCTGGGCTTTTAAGTTTACGACAGCGCTCATGAATTAGCCCCCATGACTGAACTGCGCTTAATTTTATTTTGTAGCTGAATAATGCCATACAACAATGCCTCGGCGGTCGGCGGACAACCCGGTACGTAAATATCAACGGGAACAATCCGATCACAACCCCGCACGACGGAATAAGAATAATGATAATAGCCCCCACCATTGGCACATGATCCCATCGAGATCACCCATTTTGGGTCAGCCATTTGATCATAAACCTTGCGTAAGGCCGGCGCCATTTTGTTGCATAAAGTGCCCGCCACAATCATCACGTCAGATTGCCGGGGACTCGGACGGAATACAATACCAAAGCGGTCCAGGTCATAACGCGCCGCACCTGCCTGCATCATTTCGACCGCGCAGCACGCCAGTCCAAACGTCATCGGCCATAGCGAACCGGTACGCGCCCACCAATTAAGCTATCGGCGCTAGTGGTGACAAATCCATCTTTACCTAACAGACCATTTCCCTTTTTTGATAATCCTTCGTTGCGCATCGCAGTCGCGTCCTCATTTATTACTTATAAAATCCGGGCACTTTGTGCTTGCGCGCCTCGGCTTCTCAAAATGAAAGCGGTCTATAATCATTCTTGTTGTTATTCCCACTCTAATGCACCCTTCTTCCACTCATAAACAAAACCGACGACGAGCAGCAATAGAAAATGCCCATCGCGATAAATCCGGGCCAGCCGATGTGGCGCAGCGCTACCGCCAGGGAATAAAAGGCCACTTCCAAATCGAATACGATAAATAAAATGGCGACCAGATAAAACCGCACGTCAAAACGAGTGCGCGCTTCTTCAAACGGCTCAAAACCGCATTCATAAGCAGATAGCTTTTCGGCATTGGGTTTATTCACTTTACTGAAATAGGCAATCAGCTTACTACCCACCACTGCCGCCGTACCGAACAACAAACCGACAATGATGAATACTAATATCGGTAGATAGTTCTCTAACATTAAGGTCCCCAACAATGTGTTAACTCTAGAATTATAGCGCTCGCTTTCAGCTACGGCTACCGCGCGACAAGCTCACTTTTATTCGCTTTATTTTGACAAGAGCTGCAATGCTCTTCGAGCTGACGCGGCAATTTTCATTGAAAATGAAAATTAAGCCCGGGCGACGGACTCGAACCGTCACGGGTTTCCCACCACCCCTCAAGATGGCGTGTCTACCATTTCACCACTTGGGCATATCCCGATCAGATAACATGAATCGGGATGATGGGCGCGATGGTACTGCGTTCAGACTTGAAAGTCTAGCCCTACTTCTGCAGAGGCGCAGCGGGTGCTTTGACATGCTATTCTTAACCGCCGTTGATTGCAAAGGTGCAGCATTAACCGGCGTAGATTGAGATTGCGGCGCTAAATCCGGCACCGAGTTATTACCGAATGCGCTGGTGCAACCGGCGCTACCGGCTGCGAACTTACCGGCACTACGAATTGATCGGCGCTTTTACGCTTTGCGCTGAGAGATAACCGAGACTCAAGCTCGTTATAAAAACACCGCCATTAAACCGCCGGTAAGTTTCATTAAAAACGATGCCGGGCCACGGCTGCCAAATACAGTGTTCGAAGCACCGGCGCCAAACGCGGCACCCATCGTCGCGCCTTTACCTTGCTGTAATAACACCAACGCTACGATAGCAATGGCGATCAGAATATGAAAAACAAAATGATCTGTTGCACTGTACTGTCCTTATTACTAGAAACTAGTATCTAGAAACTAGAGACTAGAATTGCGCCTTACCCACGAAGGTCGCTGTTGTCCTGTCGTCTATACGTAGAAAAGCTCAGGGTTACCCGCAGCTTGGCAGATTGTAACAAATTCTTCGGCCTTAAGGGAAGCACCACCGATCAGAGCGCCGTCCACATCCGGCAATTTCAAGAGCTCAGCCGCATTGTTAGCTTTAACGCTGCCACCATACAGAATCTGCATGGTGGGGGCGACTGAAGCCTGCCATTGTTTTAGAGTATTGCGTAAAAGCATGAACGTGCTGGACTTGCAGAGGCGTGGCGGCAAGACCTGTACCGATCGCCCAAACCGGCTCATAAGCCAGCACCACCTGTTTAAATTCATCGGCGCTGCATTGCTCAAGCACCGCATTCAACTGCAATGCCACCACTTGCTCTGTTTGATTTGCCTCGCGCTGTGCCAGAGTTTCGCCCAAACATAACACCGGCTTCAAACCGGCAGCTAACGCCTGTTTTACTTTTGGGCGATCAAGGCATCGGTTTCACTCTGATATTGGCGGCGCTCGGAATGCCCGATAATCACGTAACGGCAACCGATTTCACGCAACATCTTGCCGGAAACCTCGCCAGTATAAGCCCCAGCGTCATGCTCGGATAAATTTTGCGCGCCTAATTGCACAGCGCTGCCATAAAGCTTCTGCCGCTTGCGGCAGATAAACGAACGGCGGACAAACCGCATACCCGCCCCAGAATTGACTGATAATTTGCTTTTAATGCCGGCAAGAGGTCGCGCAATAAATCCAGCGAGCCGTTCATTTTCCAGTTACCGATAATTAATTTAACGCGCATGCTATTCCCTATTAGTGACTAAAACATTACAATTCAGAATTCAATTTAACATTATAAGCTGATAATAATATTCTCCTTCTAAAATAATTAAAATCGCATAGAGTTTTGCTATTAGGTTAATATTTCTGAGCCGAGTAATAGCAAGGTTTCTATTGCAAGGTGAAGAAGTATTAACATAATACAAAAATCGAAGCGAGATAATTAATTTTAGAAGGGAAAATGGTATAAATATGTTTAACCAAATAGGCAAGCGCTGGCTCATTTGGCTGATCGTGAGTCTATTTTCACTATTTCAGTTCTTTTACAGATCGCCGGCAATATGATGGCGTCTCAGTTAGCGTCGGATTTTCATCTAAACGGTACGAGTCTTGGCTTTTTATCTTCCGCTTTTTTACACATATGTGATAACGCAAATCCCGGCAGGCTTATTATTAGATCGCTTTAATGTGCGCCGCGTATTAATGACCGCCGTATTAGTGTGCGGCCTTGGCTGTATCGGCTTTGCCCTGTCACGCAGCTTCTTTGAGGCTTTTGTTTGCCGTTTAATCATGGGCATGGGGCCGGCTTCGGCTTTGTCGGGATGGTATTTGCCATTGCCGACTGGTTTCCATTACGCCAATTTGCCTTCATGCTGGGCTTCGGCGAATTAATAGGCATGCTCGGCACCGCTCTAGGCGAGCATTTTGTCCCCTATTTAATCATCAGAATTGACTGGCGCAATGTCATGCTGAGCTGTGCCGCGTTAGCCATGCTCTTTTTTGGCGCAATTCTATTGCTTGCAAGATCAACCTAAACATCGTCATTGTACTCTTTCTTTTACCAAACAATTATGGAGCAACTTCAATCAAGCAGCACGTATTAAAGCAGTATGGCTAGCCGGCGTCTATTGCTGCGGCATGTTTGCCGTTGTCAGCCTGTTTGCCGCACTCTGGGCGTGCCTTATTTACAATCCGCACACCAGTTTTCTTATTTAGAAGCGACCGGTAGCGTCTCTTACCTACTGTTAGGAATCGCCTTAGGCGCACCGGCCATGGGCTGGATTGCAGGGCGCACCGGCCGGCTTAAAGCCGTTATGCTAACGACGTGTTTTATGACCTTAAGCTTATTACTGATTATGATGTTTACCTCCTTTACCCCGCACCATGACCACCTTTTATTATTTACGGCAGGGTTTACCAGCAGCGGTTCATTACTGGCGTTTTCAGTAGTACAGCAGATAACGAACCCTGAAATCCGTGGCATCAGCGTCGGCTTATGTAATGCGCTGGCACTCATGGGCGCGGTATTATTCCAGCCTTTAGTCGGATGGCTGATTACGCTTTTGGGCCAACAGACGCAATTTGATAAGCCCATGGTATATCAGCTGGCTTTATTAATCTTACCCGCCATTTTATTCATCGCGTTTTATGCAGCCGGCTCAATAAAATTACCCCGATGCAAATCACCGCCAAACCCGTGCCGGCCAATAGTTGCATTTTTGTCTGCATATTTATCATCGCTATCGGTTGCCAATAAGTTAAATCTACATGACGAGAACTTCATGCAATATCCAGATAGGGTTTGTATGGCTTGGGGTGTTAGGCGCGCATCTCGGCGTTATGTCAGACTATAAGCAGACAATGATTGATGAGGCTAAAATATAGAAATAGCGAATAAAAAGAGCTTATTGATGATTTGAATCTAGAAATAGATGGTTTGCGACAGCGCTTAACCAACTCAGCGCCTCACCCTATCGAAGCTGCAGGGTTGCATTAGTACTGCGCGCTGAAGAACAACGGGCGGCTACACCGAATGATGAAGACGTTGCTAACCACCTCCGCCGGATGAACCATAATACTCAGTAAGAAGGAGTTTCGCCATGCCAGATATTAATGAAACACTGCATGATGCCATTTTGTGGAATGAGCTTGATACAGTCAAAAATATTAGCATCTCGCCTAGATCTTATTAACGCGATTACGCCCTATAAAAGTCCCTTGCATGTCACGTTAAGCAGTTTTAATACAATAAGCAGCGCGTGCAATGCCAGATACACTTATTAGCGTTAGGGGCTGATCCTTATCTGGAAGAAACTGCGTTTGTGTCGCATGAAAACACTGCCTTTTTAGGCTTTGTTTTACGATGATGTTTTACTATTAAGATTGATGCTGTTGATGCGCCCGCCCACGCCGGATTATTGGCAAAACAACATTATCAAGCGTCACAAGCTTGCTAGCGCCAATGAAATAATGGTGAGAACGAGTCCTCCTCTTACTTTGCAGACTGTTTGATAGCTTCGGTTAAAGCTGCCTGGGCGATACATGAAGCCCTCACACAAGCGGAACGGTTAGAAGGCATTAACGATTTACCGGCCGCTGCCGCGGCTTATGAAACAGCCGTAACGCTGTATGAGGACTATATCAAACTGGAAGAGCAGCTTGAGTATCCCAAGACTTTTCTTAGCGCTTACAAAGCTGACTATGGCCTACCGAAAGACTGTCGTCCGGTGATGCTGGCGCATTACCGTCAAATGCAACAAAATGTTATACAAAACTATTTGAGTATTATAACCGGATGGATGAAGTGCTGCGTAATACAGGGCAGGCACTGTCACCCGAAGCAAAAAATACCATAGAGAAGTGTTAAGCCGCCGGATAACCATAGGCGGTTATCTAAAGCAAGAACGGGTGACAGCTCACATTATTTAGAGCATTTACGTTCACAGCTAGCCGAGCCGATAGGCGAAATCGCCACAGTTCCCACCCCACCGGATGCGATCACAACCATTATTACCCCGCAGCGTTAAGCGCCATTCCAGCCGAAAGCGCTACCGGTGACAGTGATACGGAAACCGCAAGCTTACTATCCGGACGTACCGAGAGAACAAGCAGCGGTGCATTTAGTATGATGCTATCTGGTTTGGCTGGGATCATGACAAAACCCATGAACACACGCTCTAATATCACTTGGATTCTGATTTATTGTAAACCGGGACAACGGATTCTAATGTAAAATTCAATGCTTTCCAGTATGGCCTAAACCCGCCCGCGCCCCGTTCAGTGGCATGAAATTCTTGCACTATTTCAAATTCAGCCTGGACGACGGGCACAATAATCAACTGGGCGATGCGCTCACCCGGCTCGACGGTAAAGCCCTGCGAACCGCGGTTCCAACAAGATACCATTAACTCGCCTTGATAGTCCGAATCAATCAAGCCCACTAAATTACCTAATACGATGCCATGTTTATGGCCCAACCCTGAACGCGGCAAAATCATCGCGGCATAATTGGCATCTTGTAGATAAATCGCAAGACCCGTGGAATTAATTTAGTCTCGCCCGGCGCTAAAACCAACGCCTGGTCTGTGCAGGCCCGCAAATCTAAACCGGCTGAACCGTTGGTCGCGTATTGTGGCAAAGGCCATTGTTTACCCATTTTTTCATTAATGACTTTAACTTGTAGTTTCATAATTTATCCTGATTGCTTGGCGATTAGTTCTAATAAGTGTTTTGCGAGTTCGCGTTTTGGCATTTTATTGAATTCTACTTTGCCCTGTTTTGACAATACCGTTACGGCATTATCTTCTGAATCAAAGCCTATGCCGGCCTGACTCACATCGTTAGCCACGATCATGTCTAATTTTTCTTGTGAAGCTTTTGCTCGGCATGCTCTAGCAGTTTTCGGTTTCTGCGGCAAAACCCACTAAAAGGCTTATTTTTAACGCACTGACTTCTGCTAAGATATCCACATTCGGCAGCAACTTTAATTGCCACTCCGCGCCGGATTTTAAGCTTTGCGAGGCGACCTCTTCACTGCGATAATCAGCAACCGCCGCCGTGCTAATAAAGATATCCTGACCGCACATACCCTGCAATACCGCTTGCAACATTTGCGCCGCGGTCTGCACTTTAACTAATTTAGCCGCTGGCGGCGCCATAATATTGACCGGCCCGGAAATCAGCGTCACGTCGGCACCCGCGGCCAAGGCCGCTTCCGCCAGGGCATAGCCCATTTTACCGGAACTTTATTGGTTAAATACCGCACCGGGTCCAAAGGCTCTTGGGTGGGACCTGCGGTAATCAGAATTTTTGCCTGCCAAATAGGGCTTGGCTATTAAACTTTGCAAGCCCTCAACAATTTCTAACGGCTCTAACATCCTGCCTGCTCCGACTTCGCCGCAGGCCTGGCTACCACAAGCCGGGCCCAGCAGTTTAACGCCCCGCTGCTGTACGAGATTAACATTGCTCTCTGTTGCAGGATTCTGCCACATGGCCTGATTCATGGCAGGGGCCAGTATAATCGGCGCTTGTGTGGCGACACATAAGGTACTTAGTAAATCATCCGCCAAACCATGGGCAAGTTTAGCGATAAAATGGGCCGAGGCCGGTGCGATCAAAATAAAATCCGCCCAACGTGCCAGCTCGATATGCCCCATGGCGGCTTCTGCATTCAGATCTAATAAATCTTCATGGACTCTCTGGCCCGATACCGCCTGCAAGCTCAAAGGCGTGATAAACGCTTTGCCACCCTCTGTTAAGACGACACGGACTGTCAAACCCGCGTCACGCAAGCGGCGTACCAGATCAGGGCTTTATAGGCAGCGATGCCGCCCGTGACGCCCAGCAAAAATTTTGTCATAAACCCATAATCTCCACAGAATAGTTCATTAAAAGTACAAAAGTCTTGCTTTTGCTCGTTTTTGATCTAAACTACTCTTAATCTTTATTAAAGAATACCGTTTCTCAACTGATTTGTCGAAGTTTATGCAAGAGACTAGTACCATTAAACACTGGCCGAAAGCCGAACGACTCCGCGAACGCGCCTTGCGCTTTGGCCCGGAAAACCTTTCCGACGCCGAATTGTTGGCGATCTTTTTACTGGTACGCGCGGCAAGACCGCAGTGGATTTAGCGCGCGAGTTGTTAAACCAATTCGGCAGTTTAAAAACTCTTGCAAGCCGATCAAAATGCATTTTGTCAATATAAAGGATTGGGTGGCGCTAAGTACATTCAATTACAAGCCGCTTTAGAGATTGCCCGCCGCTATCGCTCGAAGCCTTACACCGCGGTCAAAATATCAGTGATCCTAAATCGGCCTGCCTTTATTTACGCGACGCGCTCAGCGACTACACTAATGAAGTCTTCGCGGTGTTGTTTTAGATAGCAAACATCGCGTCTTAAGTTTTGATATTTTGTTCTATGGTAGCATCGATTCTACCAATGTTTATCCACGTGAAATCGCTCGAAAGCCTTAGAGCACAACGCTGCCGCGGTCATTTTGCCCACAACCACCCTCCGGCAACCCTGAACCCAGTAAGCAGGATTTAGCGTTGACGAAACATTGCAGCAAATTATGGCGGGCATCGGCGTGCGCGTTTTAGATCACTGCATCATCGGCAGTCACGACTACTGCTCGCTGGCGCACCTCGGCCAACTCTAAATCACAGGTGTTCCCACTATAAATTAATATTTAAAACCAAAGCCTTATCGCACGACTCTTTGCGCGATGAGGGGTTTTAAGGGGAGAGAATCGCGACTCTCTCCCCTTAATGCCAGCACGAATTTACTTCGTGCGCCGCATCAAATCTCGGAAGGAACTTACGCTGATTTCAGCGGGAGTTCCTGTCTAAACCACTTTGATGTTGCTTTCCCCTTAAGTTCTGGTATAAATGCACGCCTTTAAAAGAAAAGAATTTGTTTTAGATTTGAGAGTACCGATGTCCAGAGTATGTCAATTAACCGGCAAACGTCCGATGGTTGGAAATAACGTCAGCCACGCGAACAACAAAACCAAGCGCCGTTTACCCAACTTGCACCACCATCGCTTCTGGGTAGAAAGCGAAAACCGCTTTATCACTTTACGGCTTTCAAGCAAAGGCATGCGCATTGTTGATAAACTCGGGATTGATGCCGTATTAGCAACATTACGTACCCGCGGCGAAAAAGTGTAAGGAGTTAAACCATGGCAGGCAAAAGCAAACGCGAAAAATCAAATTAGTATCGACTGAATCCAGCCACTACTATACCACCGCGAAAAACAAAACCAACACCCCGGACAAGATGGAAATGAAAAAATACGATCCAGTCGTCCGCAAACACGTCGTCTACAAAGAATCAAAATCAAGTGATAGATTTTCTTAGCAGCTTTGCTGCTTTAGAAAATCATCATCCTCGAAACTGCGTAGCAGTTATCGGGGATCCAGACCATCAATAAACTCTTAGCAGCTTTGCTGCTTTAGAAATTGATAAAGCCCATCCCTGGGCTTTAGTCCTTCGGACCGAACACGTTCGCCCCAATTTGTTCCAGACAAATTGGTCATCATCCTCGACAAAATTGTCTGGAACAATTTTGGTCGCACGAAGTGCGCCTGTAAGGAAAAAGCCAAGGATGGATTTTAACCAACTGCGTAGCAGTTATCGGGGATCCAGACTATTAATAAAGCCGTTTGGGCTCTGGATCCGGTTCTGACTACGTCGGCCCCAGGATGACGACGTCGAGCATGCAACGCATCGCAAATAATGACTTACAATAGTAGTGCTCTAAATCACTCATTATGGCGATTTGGTTTGAATATTACCCTCTGCAATCACCCCCATTTTAGTCATTCCCGCGCAGGCGGGAATCCAGGAAATATGAGCCATGAATCAAACGATAAATTCATTGCTACGATTGAGAGAGACGAGCATAACAAAAGGATGAGCATTAGTATCTTAAAAGAAACTACACAATCCCAATGAGAGCCTGATTCCCGCCTGCGCGGGAATGACACATACGAGAAATGTATGTCTATTTTACCCTGGTATTACTATGAGGACAGATCACTACGACTTGCGCTTATACGTGACAAAATCAAATGGATAAAGGTGTTTATCATCTTTGGGATGGGATTCGCGGCTGATTTCTCGCCACTCTTCTGAGTTAAGCCTGGGGAAATACGTGTCGCCGGTCATGTTGGTTTTGATTTCGGTGACATGCAAAGTGTCGGCGTGCGGCAGCATTAATTTAAATATGTCTGCACCGCCGGCGATCATCACTTCACTGCCTTCAGGCAATATTTTGACTAAATCATCGATGTGATTGATTACTTCGCATCCGGGAATTTGCAAGCGCTTCGCGGGTTAATACTATATTACGCCGTTTCGGCAAAGGCTTACCGATTGATTGGTAGGTTTTACGCCCCATCAATAAAGCCTTTTCCAATGTTAATTTTGAAATGCTGCAAATCATCGGGCAGATGCCAGGCAATTGATTATTCACGCCCATAATGCGGTTTTTGGCATAGCTACCACATAACTGATTTTAAACCTTGATACATGGCGCCCTTTAGACCGCGATCGGTGCTTTGATAGCTGGATGAGACTCATAGCCCACTATTTCAAAATCTTCAAAGCGATAATCAAAGATGCTTTCCGGTTTGTGCTTGATGAGCAACTGTGGCAAGGTAAGGTTGGCGGGTTAATTGCAACGCCGCCTGCTCTAAGTGGTTGCTGTATAAATGCGTATCGCCGCCGGTCCAGACAAACTCGCCCACGCCGAGATTGCATTGCCCAGCGATCATATGCGTTAGTAAGGCATAACTCGCGATGTTAAACGGCAGCCCTAAAACACATCGCAGCTACGTTGATACAGTTGGCAGGATAATTTGCCATTGGCCACGTAAAACTGAAATAAAGCATGGCAGGGCATCAACGCCATTTTATCTAATTCGCCGACATTCCAGGCCGAAACAATTAAACGCCGACTATCGGGTGTGGTTTTAATCTGGTGGATGACTTGGCTGATCTGGTCAATGGTGCGGCCGTCCTGGTCTCCCATGAGCGCCACTGCTTGCCATATACCGGCCCCAAATTGCCTTCTTTGTCAGCCCACTCATCCCAAATGCTCACTTTATTATCGTTGAGATACCTGACATTGGTATCGCCTGCCAAAACCATAACAACTCATGAATAATCGAACGTAAATGCAGCTTTTGGTGGTGATGAGAGGAAAACCTTCGCTTAAATCAAAGCGCATTTGGCGCCCGAATACACTCAACGTACCGGTGCCGGTACGATCGGTTTTTGTGCACCGTTATTGAGAATATCGCGCATCAGATCTTGGTATTGCTTCACTGCCGGGCTCTCCGATAAACAAAAACATTAAAGCCAATCCTATCAGAATCATTGGGATACACAACAGTTGTCCCATGGTAAACCAGCCGAAGGCTAAATACCCTAACTGCGGATCCGGTTCACGGAAGAATTCAGCGATAAAGCGGAAGACGCCATAACCGATCAGGAACAATCCAGACATCATCATTTTTGGACGCGGCCGCGACGATACTGTCCACAAAATAATAAACAAGACAATGCCTTCAAGACACAATTCAATCAGTTGCGACGGATAACGCGGCAACGGCCCGCCGGTCGGAAACACCATGCCAATCGGCGAATCCGTCACCCGCCCCCATAATTCGCCATTGATAAAATTGCCGAGCCGGCTAAGCCCAAACCGATCGGTACCATCGGTGCAAAAATCGGTTAAGTCAAATACACTTAGCTTAAGCTTACGCGCATAAAGCCACTGTGCAATAATCACGCCGATCAACCCGCCATGAAACGACATGCCGCCATCCCATATGGCAAAGATTTGCAAAGGATGATGTAAATAATATGCCAGATTATAAAAATGACATACCCGATCCGTCCGCCAAGAATGACCCCGAGCGCCCCGTAAAAATCGCGTCCACCACGCCTTCAGCGTTAATTTTGCTCCAAGGTTTGCGACTACGGTAATTACCCAATGCCCAGGTACTGATAAAGCCGATCAGATACATGATGCCATACCAATGGATTTTCACCGGTCAAGCGCAATGGCAATTGGATTAAAATGGGGATAAATCAACATTAAATTCATCCTTAGTGACTAACAATAGATGTCAAAAATCTTAAGATTTTTGACTAAATTTTCGATAAAGGTAATGACCGATCAGTAAAACTAAAAATAAAATAACCGACGAATAAGTCACCAACAGCCCACTCAAACTGATGCTATGGCTGACCACGAGGCTCTGTATTCTGTCCAACCATCACTAACAATAAAATAATCATTGAGATAACCGGTGCCCAGGGATAAAACTTGGCGCGGAATTTTAGGCCATCCAAGCTGCCGTGCGTTTTGAGATAAATTTTACGAAACTGATAATGACTTAAGGCAATCCCAAACCACGCCAGAAAACCCGATAGTGAGGAAATTTGCACAATATAGTTGAAAACACGCCATTACCGACCAGAGAAGAAATAAACACCAATGAACCGACTAAAGCGGTAGCTAATAATGCGATTAACGGCACGCCGCGTTGATCGACTTTAGCGAATACTTTGGGGTTTCACCTTGTTTTGCCATATACCACAAAATCCGGGTAGCCGAATACATATTGGAGTTGGCTGCCGATAAGACCGCCACCAGAATCACAAAGTTAACGATCGAACCGGCATAATGCAAGCCGGCTTGGCTGAAAATTTTAGTGAAGGGGCTGACCATAACATCAGATTGGTTGGTCAGTGACGGATCGGTATAAGGGATGAGACTACCAATGATAAACGTGGCTAAAATGTAGAACAGGCACAAGCGCCAGAACACGCGTTTAATCGACTGCGGAATGGTCACTTCTGGATTTTGGTTTCGCCTGAAGCCACGCCGACTAGCTCCGTACCTTGAAACGAAAAGCCGGCAATATAAAACACGGTTACAAATCCTAAAACCCACCATGAAAAGGCGCGTCGCCGATATTCCAGTTGTGCCCGATTAATTCAGGCTTATGTCCCAGCATCAAAAGACCGACGACAATAAAAATCATCACAGTAGCGACTTTAAGGCTCGACAGCCAGTACTCTACCTCATATACATTTACCGAAAACAAATTGGCAAATAAAATACCGAAAAATACAGTGCCGAAATCAATAATACGCTCGCGCCTGAAACCAGAATTGCGTGATGATGACCGCCGCAGAAATTTCAGTGGCCAAAGTAATGGCCCAGTTAAACCAATAGTTATAAGACATCGCAAAACCGAAAGAAGGGCTGACATAATCGGCGGAATATTTGCAAAAGTCCCAGTATGAGGCTGGTAAGTAGTCATCTCCCCAAGCTCATCATCAAAAATACACAATGACAGCCATAATGGCATACGCCAATGTGAGCCTCCGGTCCCGCCACAGAAATGGAATACCCGCTCGCCAGAAAAATCCCGGTCCCGATTGAACCGCCCAGGGCAATCATATTGATTGACGCGGTTCAAGCTTTGTGCCAATTGGCTCATGAGGTCCTCAAATTTTTTTTGCCGGGCAAATATACCATCAAAAACTCGTACGAGAACTTATTTTTAAGACATCTGTTTCTCAGCAACGCACATTTTTTGACGAGTGGATCAAAGTGCTCCAATGCGCGCCGATAGACATGTCGCTTAAAGAGACGACCTGTGACATCGGATACCAATAATCGACCCAGCGCCAGCCATCGAACTCTGGAGAGTCACTGGTATCAAACCGGATCTGCGACTCAGCGCTTTGCAAGCGCAGCAAAACCATTTTGCTTTTGTCCGATACAGGCCGGCGAGTCTTTGCGTAACATGCGCGTGGGCAAACGATACTTAAGCCAACTGCGTGTACTGGCCAATACCTCAACGTCCTGCGGCATTAGACCGACTTCTTCATATAATTCACGGTACATCGCGACTATTGGCAGCTCATCAGCTTGTACGCCGCCCTGCGGAAACTGCCAGGCGTTTTGGCGGACCCGCTTTGCCCAGAACACTTTACCGGCATCGTTAAGCATTAAAATTGCCACATTAGCGCGATACCCTTCGGCATCGATTATCACAGCTCAAACCTTTATCTATTACTAATTACTAGCATAACTGAAGCCAAATCATTCTACTAGCCTCGTTTGAATCAAGTTTGCAATTCACATGGGTACATCCGCATATTCACCCGGTTATTCATTTCTTATAAAATCTCTCTCCCCGAAAATTCTTCCTGAAAAATCTTAATATGCAATCTACAATTACAGGATATAGCATGTTATTCTTACAATAATTCTTGGAGAACATCTGGTGAATTTGTGGACTCTGCCTAATTTATTAACCTTTTTCAGGATCCTGTTGGTTCCCTGCTTCGTTATTGCTTTTATTGGCCGTTTCAAGGACACCTATATATCACCGCATTTATTTTTTTCCTGGCGGCAATCACCGATTGGCTGGACGGCTACCTCGCCCGCTATTTAAAACAAACCTCTTCATTTGGCGCTTTTTAGATCCGGTCGCTGATAAGATTATCGTCGCAACCGCACAAATTTTATTAGTATCGATGTATCCGACCTTATGGGTAGCGATTCCTGGCGCTATCATCGTCTGCCGCGAAATCGCCGTATCAGCTTTACGTGAATGGATGGCCGAACTTGGCAAACGCGCCACCGTCAAAGTTTCTGTCATCGGCAAAATCAAAACTTTCGTACAAATGGCCGCGATTTTAATCCTACTATCGCAACCCCCAGCGCCGGCACTATCGTCATCATCGGCTTACTGTTGATGTATATCGCCGTCATCTTGACTCTCTGGTCAATGGTGCTATATATCTTGGCAGCCTCGCGCAGTTTCGCTTCAGAAAAGATTGACAAGCGAGAGCGAGAAGCTAGAATAAGCGTTCGTTAAACACGGTAGTGGAATAATTCACTCATTGCGACGGGTCGCGCACTCGATGCCGTCATTTCCGCGCAGGCGGGAATCCAGGATAATATTAACGCTACGGCTGAGCTTGTCGTGATGCGAAAGGCTTAAAGTCTGTAAAGTGTGAAGATTTGTAACGTGTTTGTGTGCGGGAATAGCTCAGCGGTAGAGCACAACCTTGCCAAAGGTTGGGGTCGCGAGTTCGATCCTCGTTTCCGCTCCATTATTTGCTTTTATAGCAACGCCTCGTCGTAGTTCGAAGACGAGCTAAATTGAGCAGGCATACATTGCCCGCTAAAAGTGTTCGGCCGGGTAGCAAAGTGGCCATGCAGAGGCCTGCAAAGCCTTGGACGCCGGTTCGATTCCGGCCTCCAGTTTCATGATAACTAATTGATTTATAATGATTTTATGAAAAATGCACCCACTTTTGTTGCTTCATAGAAACACTTCTACCCCCTTTTGCACAACCAATACCACGCTTATTCTTGAACCTTCCACGCTCCGCTCTTGGTCGAGCCAGTACGCTTTAGCTTGCCCAGACGCTTCAGTTTATCCAAATGATACTTCACGCCATCAGACGTTATCCCCAAGCGTTCAGCTAATTGTTGTCGTGTTAAACCTGGCTCTGCCTTTGGGTAGCGTATAATTTTCTTCTGGATAGTTTCTTGGGTAGTTTCTTGGGTAGTTTCTTGGTAGTTTCTTGGGTAGCTTGCGGCCTTCACGTTTTGCAAATATGCCTCAGAATAGCGAAACACAGTCCATAAACCGCCGGTTTCCATCTTCTATTCGGGAATGGGAAATCCTAGCTTTAAAACAGGCGCATACTGGCACGCACGAGCACGCCTTTGGCAACCACGCCCTACTTCTCTAATAAAGCAATTACATATTAACGGAGCGCTCCGGCTCTCCTGTTTGTAAGCGATTAATGCTCCTGCGCTTGTGGCGCGAGTTGGCTTAACCTTTAGTGCCTAGCTTTATGCCGTTCATCTTTTTAGTTTTACCAAAATTCCTGATCACGCTGCCCACCATCAAAGCATCATATAAATTCTTTTGGTCTCAACCTGCTCTTCTGAAAAAGAATTTTTTACATTCAATGGCTTATTTCCTCTAATAATGCAAGAACTGCCTTCCGAAAACAGCTTGCTCATCTAATAGCTGCCTATGCGCTTCAGGAAAATATACACCCCGTTTTAAATCATCAACCTTAAACTCATATTTAAGCGATTTAGCCATTTGTTGTAAAGATCAACAAGCAAATCTTCACGCTTAGAACTCCACTCCTTAATTTCTTCTTCACTCTTATTTTTATTATCTATACTTAAGTGATCTAAATAAGTTTTCCAAGCAGTTGTAATTGGTTCATTTTTATAAAATTCTATACTTATCATATTCAACGCTCTTACATGCTCAGCTGATAATTTATCGGCCCTTGTTGCCATTAGCGCTTTAAATATATCTATTTTCGTCGTTTTTCGGTGCCCTTCTATCAAGCCATGCCTGTGCCTGAACGGCCAGTATAGGCCCAGCAATAATAGCGCCTATATTTATTATTGAGCCCCACATAATCTATCTCCTCATAAATTTTCTCTAATTATTCCCACAACACCCCAATAGGTGCTGCAACAAGATTTTCTTCAAATACGTTCGAATGATCTCCATCGTATAAAGAATACCCATTAAAAATTTTTTACCCGCTGCTCTTTTCAATCGCTGTAAACCTTGAAAGTGATCGCTTTTCAACGTAGCCGATGATTTCACTTCAATACCAATCACATCACCAGACATCGTTTCAAGCACGACATCTACTTCAACTTGATCTTTATCTCGATAATGCGAAAAGTAAACTGGCTCATCACACCAAGCCAAACGACGCAGTTCACATAACACATAAGACTCAAGAAGATTGCCAAATAATTTAGGATTATGATGAATCTTTTCGGCGTTAATTCTCCGAAGGGCACACAGCAAACCACCGCTATCAATCAGATGCACCTTGGGTGTTCGAATTAAACGCTTATTGTCATTTCGGTTCCACGCAGGCAACTCTTGAAAATAAATAATTGCTCTAGCAATTGTAAATACCGACTGACTGTTTGGCGCGACAAACCCAAAGCATTACCCAATTCAGTATAATTGACGAGGCTACCCTTGATTACAAATCATTTGTATTAACCTAGGCATAATATCTAAATGATCAATTTGTGCTAAATCTTTCATTATCCTTGAACAATGCTAAGAATATATTGATTAAACCAACTGACGCCGATTGGTTTCTTTTTCTCAATAAAGCTTCTGGAAAACCACCTGCCAATCTTTCATTAACTGCTCTCTAACTCGAACTTGTTTCGTTTCAGGCATTTGCCCAACAAGAATTTTTTAAAAAATATGACGGTCATCTTGTATCTCGCACTCAGCAAGAGGTAATAATGACACGACCTCTAAACGCCCTGCTAATGAATTCAGACTTTGGCAATGCCATGGCATTGGCAGAACCGATTAATAAAAGCGACCTGGCAATCTGTTTTCATCAATCGACTGTTTGATTGGAAGAAACAGCTCTGGCACGCGTTGCACTTCATCAATAATGACTTGACGATCATTAAAATTGCGTATAAATCCTAATGGATCAGATTTTGCAAATGCTAACTGGTTTACATCATCAGTGTGACATAAACCGCGTGTTGCGCCATTATTTGCTTGACCAAAGTCGTCTTGCCACACTGCCGTGGGCCCACCACCATAACAGCTGGCGTATCTTTTAAGGCTGTTAATACTTTATTCTAACATTCCTCTGATACATACAACAATTCTTTCCGATTATTTTTCAACAGTATCTCACAGTCATATCGTCCACACACAATACCTAATCGTCTTAAAAATATCGTCCAATCGTCCAAATAAGGTATATTTTACATCTATGTTCTGCTTTCAGGCAGCGTATAATTTTCTCTTTGATAGTTTCTGGTAGCTTACTGCTCCTTGGCGCTTTTATTTTATACGATACTATCTTGATAAGCTTTGTCGCATTTTCCGTGTGAATAGTGATTTATGCTACAACCGTCAACTTACGACAAGACTTCCTTTGATTAGCGCATCTCTCTATCGGAATGTCGATTATTAGGTTTGCTTCATGCTTGAATCCGATGCAATTTTCATAAAAATTGGCCGGGTTGCATATCAAACTGACAAGGACAAGGTAACATGCTGTCAACCTATACAAAGCGTGTAAAATATTCAGGGTGGCTTGACTGGAACGATATACCAGAAAGCTGATGATCAAATTTGCTTAGTCTGTTCCACAAGCGATTTTATAGAGCATAATAAAGACCTCAAAACACTGAAGTTGACGACTGAAAATCATGATTGATTATTTTAGAACTTGAATTAAAATCTGGTTTTAACCAAGATCAATTGATCAATAGTGTGATGAATTTAATTAACCGCTATTTTCAAGAAACTCCCTTACCAGTGAATCAGTTGAGCAGGCAAGTGATCTTGGACAACTATTGCTAATATTAAAACTGCATAATCTTTTGATAGCAAATCATAAAGAGCAGCAGTTTATTTTTATAATTTTGAAACGGTCAAAATGTTGCTTCATCATGCTGTTCGCTCAATGAATCATATTGATTAAAACACTATTGAGATAACAGCCGAAGCATTAATGCACTGGCTGCGAAGCATCAATAAGACTATTCTCAACTTAATTGCTCAGCGCTGGCTTAATTATTTTTAAACGGCAGTCCAACTTTTACTGGCTGGGCCGTTTAAAACATTTCCCTAAGTCAAATCTTGAGCCGTGCAGGGCAATCCAGGTTTTTTCAACGGTTCCAGCTAAAACGGCGCTCATATGATTGCAGATACCGGAACACCGTTTTATGTTACTGTTTTCATCTTTATAAACCGCTATTTTTAAAGCCTCGCCTGAACAATTTACCTTGGCTGGCTGCTGGCATCGTTCCCCATTGCGGTAAAACATATTTTAAATATCCCAGCCCAGATGCAAACATATTAGACAACAAAGACTTTACAGCGCAGGGTAATCGATTTACTTTTATATAGGGTTCATACTGCTGCTGCGTGTCATTAAATCTGTGATTAATATCGCTGCGACCACGCCGTGCGTTAAGCCACTACCAGAATCACCTGATACCATAAAAGCATTGTTATTATTAGGGATTACGGCCAAATATGGTTAAATAATCGATCGGTTCCAGCACTTGCCCAGACCATTGATACATCGGGGCGCGCTCCTCAATAGCAAATTGTTTTTTCGCCCATGCTTGTAATTTTACAAAGGGTGAGATAGTCGATCCAAACCTACCCGATGGTCTTCACCCCCCACGATTAAAATATGTGAGCGCATCATGACTCACTATTCGAACATAATGATAGGGATCAGCAGTGTCCCAATATAATGCGTCTTTAACTGCATTTTTGGCACTTTAATCCCAACCACATAACCCGCTGAGGGTTGATTTTAAAATGCATGGATAAACTGCTAAACATCGGCATTGGTTGCAGTGGATATATTTAGCCGTGACCTGCTATTATTATTTAAAGTGAGTACATTTTTGTGATCGATCTTGGTCACGGTAGTAGAATGTTCATAAATTTTTCCGCCCCGTTTAGTAATAGTTTCTGCCAGCCCTGCAGAAACTTTGTGTAAGAAAGCGCCTGCTCAGGAAACAGCAAGCTCTACCCACTTTCTTATCCTCTGCATAAGTGACTTTATTCCCGCTCGCAGTGCGGCGTCATGCTCGCTTTCTAACAGGGATGCTTGATCATTTTCAGCAAATAAATAACCTGAGATACGTTTAAAATCGCAGTCTATGCCTTCTTTTTTGAATGACTGACTCAATCCAGTTAATGGCATCGGTGTGACTTTTAGCCGCTAATTTTGCTTTTGCTTTACCATGCATTTTTCAAGTTGAGTGTAGCGATCATCTAAAGCATTGGATAAATGCGCACTGGTGTTACCTGTTTCACCGTGTCCTAATTTTTTACTTTCCAACACCGTGACCTGCTTTCCCGCACAGTACTGATATGCAATAGACAAGCCAGCAATGCCGCCGCCCACCACCAAACTTCTGCTATCATCTTCAGTTAGAGTGGGATAACGCTTCTCTTGTATATCGTTCCACACTGGCCGACTGGTTGCAAAATTTAATTGGTTCATCGTCTTACCCTAACTTAACAATAATTTGTGTTCTAATTAAACTACTGTACCACAATTCCGCAGTTAGCCGCCAACAAACTTGATTAGTAAATATGCTAATAAGAATACTTGAAACAATAATTAAACTACGCTATGCTTGCGAAC